>JARNGD010000120.1:0-121004 GCA_031001845.1 Achaetomiella virescens
GAAAGTTCACGATGTCGGCAACCAACACACCGTACCTGCACGCGTGGGCTGTGTAAGCCACCACCCAAGAATGCTGCCCGGCAGATCAAGTAGGCGACATGATAAGCCAAGAACCACCATCTCCTTCGCGCGGTACCTGCCGTGAGCCATCCGAATCTCTTGACGAACGATTGGTCCAGGTGGACGGTTATCGCGATCCGGGTCGTGGTGATGTGCCGAATTCGGAAGAATGGGGATGCTGAACAGGGGCTGGACCTCCGCCTCGTGTTCGTTCAGTGTGCTCTCCCAAGCAGTGGCGATGCCAGGAAGAGGCCCGAGTATTTTCGTGCGATAGAAGACGATTCGATCGGAGCGAATCTCAGTTTTGCCGTCTCGAAGACGTGCTCGACAACCACTCGCAACTAGCACGATACCGCCAATAACCAAGAGAATGAACACAATCGTGGCCACCGCGACTGGCCCGACCGTTACCCGGATGTTGAGCTGCAACATCGCAAACGTCATGAGCATGAAGAATGCGATGGCAAGCGTGCGCAGCATGGCATGGCCGAGATATCCCGCCCAGTGGCTGCGGAAGTAAGCAAGCCGGTCCTCTTTGATCTTCTTCGCTCTTCCACAGGCACTCGAGCGACATCTTAAGGCCGACAATGCCCAGGATGACAAGCCCAACGGCTATCAAGAGCCAAATCAAGGCGACCAAAGGCGTCGTCGAGGGATGTGACGGACCGCCAAAACCTCGCTGAACCGAAGCCGGTGCCAGGGAGAGGCAGTCCAGCGTCGACGGGGTTGCCAGACCATCTGTAATCGTGGAGAAAGCTAGAGTTATAGAGGACCAACTGACTAGCAGCGTCTGCGGGTTCTTCAGCTGTAGACCGGCCGAATATCTGTGAGCCGAAAATCGCAGAGCTTCCGCTTACCTTGGTGAAGGTGTTTATCGAATGCGTCAGGCCAGGAATGTGGATGAGGCCAGTGGACCAGGCGAAGTTGGACCACCACGCGACAAGGTTCGAGGGCCATTTGATCGAAAGGGCTCCAGAGAAGAAGACAGCCTGGAGAGTCTCGAAGACGACCATGACGGAGAGGGAATGAGCATGGTGTGTTCTCATATGCGGAATGCTAACGCCGTATGCCGCGGTCAAAAAGGAGGCGAGGATGGCGACCACTGTGAAAAAGCCGAGGACGGGTGCGATAATCTCAGGATGGGAAAGCGTCTTGCCATTGGACATGATGGCCTGGAAGCATCCGATCTCGGTTTTGGTAGAGTTTGCGTAGATTTGCAGCCTCGCGAGACCCTCGAAGTCTGGAAAACGGTGGCGTCGGTGTCAAGCACCTCTTCGATGCGTCGGTCGCCGACCGAGATCACTCCCTGCGCCGCAATCGGTATATTTGAACTCGTAGGCAGAGACTACAACAGCGTTAGGCTTGAGTGCTGCTTGGCTATGCATGTAGCTCACCTGGTCATATTAAGAGAGCATGGATCAACCATAGTTGAACAGAGCTGTGCCGTCTGCGAGCACTAGTCAGTCGTGTTCCCTCTTCAGGCCGCCGTGTGAGACGCACACGCATCGATGAAGATACGAACTGGTATCTGTTTAGCATATCACACCAGGAGGCACCTTAGGAAGCTACGTACACATCAGAGATTCCTTCTCGAGGCTGCTGGTGCCGTTGAGGTGGAGGACAAGGGTCCTGTTCCAGAATCATACGCGTGGTCGAATGTGGTGATTTGGAGCGGACTTGGCCCAGCCAGGCAGCTGCCAAAGTCGCTCGTAAACAGCGGCGGATATCTATCGAGAGTCAGCCTCCTGCAACCGATCGAGCCCCTGGCTCGATACCGTAATCACGTACTGAGCTTCGCGTGCCGCATTTGTGGTTGCGATAAGCAAGCAGAAGAGAGAATGAAAAAATGGCGAAGTCGGTTCCATGGCGCCATGGCAAAGCGGCAGGCCACTGCCGGCCTTGATCTCGGTTCAAAGTCAAGTTTTAAGACAGAGACACCCGGGGTCTCCCAACAAACAAGGCTCAAACAGCTCCGTGATACACGCCGATATCGAGACCGTCGAGATGCTTCTCGCCGAGGAGAATCAAGTCGTATAGAGCGCCCGAGGACGAGTTCATGTCAGCCAGCAGAGAGAAGCTGGTTGGTGGGCTGCCGGCGAATCCGGGGGAAGCTCAGTTCTTCAACGCTTCGGCGAGCTCGGAAGTCTTCCCTGGTGGATATACCAAGCCAGAGGGAAATGGAAGTCGGTGGGGTGTCTGGCCACGGGCGATATCAAGCAGTTGTCAAAGATGTGATGACGCAGGACATGGAGTCGCTGGTCAAGTAGCCGAGAACACCGCCATTCCAAGACGTTGCAGACCCCTCTCTTGTCGAGGACCGTGTGATCCGGACCCAGCAAGCGTCGCCTTGACAGGAGAGAGAGGCGGCCCAGGGATAGTTCAGGAAAGCTCCAGGAGCTCTCGGCCGCGATCCCCTGAGGTAAACGAACCATTCCCATTCCACTCCACCGGTTCATTTACCTTAAGCGGAGCTCCGGTGGCTGGGTCCTCGCTCCCAAAATGATCAACGCTGGGCGAGGATGACGGAACTTGGTAGGGAAAGGGGGTTAAAGTTTGGGACATGTTCAAATCCAGTGAGCTCATGATCTCCGTTGGTATCGGCGGCATCATCGCTCCATGGGATGAGCCCGGATCAGCTTGTTGATGAGCTTGCTGGTGCTGGAGCGAACAAGGTCAGGGCAGCAATTGGCAAGGGACGTTGGTCCCAAGAGTGGTGCTGATTGGTGCCCTGATCTGACCCCTGGCGGCTAGGCGAGAACAGCGGGGCGGGCCGTCAACACCCTGCGTCCTTCACTTGCTTCTGCGCTGATCATCTTCTGCCCGTGGATTGGATGTTGAACCCCACCAAGCCATCGAAGCGTGGGTGACCGAGCACCAGTTTCTACTTTCTCGTTGTACCATCTATGCTGGTTCCCAAGGGAACATGCTTAGGAATTGTGTTATTTCATCCATTCAAAGATGCACAGCCTTGCTAATGTGGTTGATCCGCCTTGGGCATAGCATAAGATGTTGTTGAAAGAACGTACTGTGTAATGCATGCCATACCACAGGTACGTCACATCACCCTCCCCTCCTCAAAAGCAATATGGTGCTGTGTAACATCAAGCGAGGTGTGAAAGATGCCAAAGTACCACCAGAAGTACGCTCTAGGAACAACAACAGCCTGCAGGTATCTCAAACGCCATGCCATGGACTAAAATCTGGATCCAGTTTTCCCCCGGCTCGCTATACAATACATCACATGCCTTACAGTCATAATATGCCTCCCTTCCATCATCATCTCCGATCCGTCAGCATCATCATCATCATTGCTCATCCTCCTCCTCGATCGGCGCCGGCGTCGCCCTCTCCCTCCGCCTCTTCGGCCTCCTCAACCGGTTACTACTAACCTGACTCGCTGAGTCATCCGGCGCCAGCTCGCTGATATCATCCCCGCCCCATTCACTATCCGCGCCGCTAATGCTCTCCTCATCACCCCACGACGGGCGGTCATACCCTCCACTGGACCCCGACAACGGAAGGACATCGATCACCCTGCCGCCGTGTCCTACCCCTCCCCTGCGCTGCTGCAAGCTCATCTGCAGCGCCGCGCCGCGCCGCCGCAGCGCGTCGCGCACCGACATGGCCTGCTCGTGGAGCTTCTCGAACGCGTCCTCGAGCGCCTCCATGCCGTTGAAAATCTCGCGCTCCAGCTCCGCGAGGGCCGCGACCTCGGCCTCCTCGTCGTGCGTGACCGCCATGCGCTGAGGGTACGCCGAGGAGGCGGCGGACGCGGCCGACATGCCGCTGATGAAAGACGCCGGGGTTTGGCCGCGGGAGAAGGGTCCGAAAGGGGTGGTGTTGCGGGACATGGAGGCCCTGCCGCCGGGACTCATGATGCGCGACGGCGAGGGAAACATGCCGCTCGCGGGGTGGCTAGGCGGGAGGGGCCCTCGCCGAAAGGGATGCCGTCGTCTTCGGCGCCCGACCAGAGGAAGCCGTCGAAGCGGCCCGAGGTGAGGATCTCCCATTCGGAGGAGCTGATGTCAGAGATTGTGTAGAGGAGGTCGTGCACGCTTGCGTGCTTGACGAGGTAGACGGCCGTCACGGCGTCGCGAGGGCTTGGTGGGGCGGTATAACCGCTGTAGAGACAAGCCCGTCTTCACGATAAAGTCGTTGCGGGGTTTGCGGATGGGAGTTGGGGAACGCATGGCGGACTGCAACTCGCGCGACCCCGTGAGCAGCGCGTTGAAGTATGGTCGGTCCTCCGGCCTGAGGTTGGTGAGAATGGCAAACGCAAGGGTCTCGTCGTCGACATCCTGGGGCGGCGGAGCGGCCGTCTTCTCGCAGCCCGTCATCCACTTGTCAACTGCTGCCCGAACTCGCTTTGTTTGGCGGAGGTAGTGCTCTCTAAACTCTTCAGCAATATCTGGGTCCATCTTGACCGGAGATGACGGCCGTGGCGGACATCGGCTAGATCCTCGACGGCCTTGCTGCTCAGGATGGAGAAATCGAACGGTGGCCACGGTGGCAGATCTATCCGCCCGCTCACTCGCTCGAGTACTTCTCCCCATCCCAACCCCCTGTGGGGCTCACCAGCGTGTTCACACATGATGCAGGGGCAGCCGTCCGGGGAGAGGTCGCGAGAGAACACATTCTCCAGGCGGTCCAGAAGACGGCGGGCGACAGTCCGGTGGCCGGTAGCAACAGCGATCGAGCCATGGCCTGAAAGCACCGTCTGATACTGGTTGAGGAGGTTGAAGAACGGTGCAAATATCGTCTCGGCGCCCTTGGAGCGGTGGGTTTGAAGGGCGCGTGCCGTTCTGCCGGGGCAAGACAGACAGGAACGCTCGAGGAATGGGGTGCGGCAAACCGCCGTTCTGTAAAAGGTAATCCACCCGAGGCACTTCCTGGAGGTTGAGAGCCGGTGGAGGAGGCGGTGGTGGCGGGGGAGGAGGAGGTGCGGGCGTGAATACCGAGGGTGGTTGAGGCGTAGAAGCGTCAGAGGTCGCGTAGTGGTTCTTTTCTTCGGGTATCATAGGTGGCGGCGGGAACTGAGGGGTGTGGGTGGGTGTCAATGGTGAGACGTCTAGCGCGGACTCGGGAGACGAATCACCGCCTGCGTAGGCGAGCGCCTGGCTGCAGTGGATGCGCTCCGTCTGGGAAGGGTCGTGGTTGCGGTAGAGCCCGGCTCGACGGTCGAGGCGTCGGTGATCTCGGAGGTCGCCGCTCTGGAATCATTGCCACGAGGGACCCTGACCGAAGCGGACGGTCGCAGGACAAAGG
The DNA here is from genome assembly GCA_031001845.1 of Achaetomiella virescens. NCBI lineage: Eukaryota > Fungi > Ascomycota > Sordariomycetes > Sordariales > Chaetomiaceae > Achaetomiella > Achaetomiella virescens. The sequence continues at coordinate 5,326 of JARNGD010000120.1, forward strand.
TCGCCTGGCTCGAAGTCTTTTGAGACCCTGGACTTGGACTCGTGCTTGGAGGTGGACCTGGAGACCCACGAGCCCCTCGACGAGGGCCTGGTGTCTGGATGATCCGCTTCCTTTCCTGATCCTGGAGTCTCGGGTCTCTTTTTCTGAGCTGCCAGATCGGTCTCAGGCGGTGACGGAGGCCTGTCATCCTGTCGAGCGTCCTGGCGTGCTGTCGAAGACTTCCGGGCAACAGGGGGGGAGTCGGCCGATTTCGACCGCCTCATCTCGCTGCCGCCAAAGTCCGTAGTATCTGGCGTGAGCGGGTCCGTCCGCCGGGGGGCAGGCGCAGAAACGTCTTCCTTGCTATGGAGAAGCTCCTTGCTGTGCGCCTTGCTGAACGATGGATATGGCATGCTCCCCCGCTCGCTTCCCATGCCCCTCGAAAGCTCCGGCACCAGATCCGTCATGGACTTCGTGGCCGCGGACCTGTCGTCGTACTCATCCTTCTCCATGTCCTTCGTCCGATGGCGTCGATGGGATCGAGAGTGCGTCTCGCTGTCGGTGGGCCTCAGCTTGGAGGACCTCGATGACCGGGGAGGATTGGTGATGGCGGTGAGACGAAGACAAGAGCGAATCCCTGTCCCGGTCGGTGTCGCGGTCCCGATCTCTGTCCTTGTCTCTTTTCCGGTCCTTGTCCCTCTCTCTGTCCCGGTCTCTGTCCTTCTCTCGATCGCGTTCTCGTTCCTTCCGCTCGGATTTGGATCGGTAGAGCTTGTCGCGGGACCGATCGTCGACAACATCGACATCGCGATCCTTAGAGGACGGCATGGTGGACCATATCAAGGTAAATCGCCCGTCCTAAAGACGGCAGGGTGCGGCCGTGACGACCGGACGCAACGCAACGCAAACCGCACGGTGGGTTGCGGCACAGGCGTGGAGGCAATAGAAGGTGTTGGTCGGCTTGGTTACTGCTTGGGGCCAACCAGGGCCTTGTCTTGTCACACCTTGGAGACTTCTGAAGCGCCGCGATCGTGTTCCCGATGCGGAAGGGCTGAATCCAGATGGGCAACAGTGGGATGGTCGATTTGATGAAGGGTGGATTGACAGAATCATGCCCAAAACCGAAAGCCTTTCTTCAACAGTTGCTGCCTCCAACGGGGGCATTTGGGCGGAATGATGAGAGATCATTGGGCAGCCGCCAGTGTGATTCGACGGGCGTCTAGCACGTGTGGATACTGTGCATCCGAGCATTTGCTGGCAACCTAGCGGGCAAGTGTGGTGGCTGGAAGAACTGCACCGTGTGAATCCCATCGCAGTTCCAAGAATAGCTACTGTCTGATGTGTACTTGGCTGACAGCTTGAGCCACTGCCGAATCCCACCCCAGTTCATCCCGGGTCGAAACAACCTAACTTTCACCAGACACTCCCTTAATGCCTTGCTGTGAGCAAACCGCTTAATATCACCGCTTTATTATCCCGCACGCTCTTGTCCTCTGCTTTTCCTTCTCACCCAGAGATCAGAGACAATCACTTGAGACTTCATTGGGTACCGATGTGACTTGTCACTGCCCAGCAATGCAACCTCGACTTAGGCGCTGGGCTTCCCGCAGGATGCGGGAGAGGCGCCCAATAGTTTTGCATCCTCCAGCCGCCCACCTCGGAGAGCAGAGGCACATGCGAAACGCAAGCCACTCGTGTTCCGCCTGGTTGAACGGGGATGCTGGTCCTTGGTCAGAGGATGGCTTGATTTCAACTGCGTTCTTTTTCCCACGGATTTACACACGTGGCATGTCGCTTGCCGACTCTATCGATTCCGAACCTAGCCATGACTCCGCGATCCTTCGCTGTTACTCCGAGATCATGAATAATAGAAAAACCTCTCGCGAATCGTTTCCATCTCATACCGTTGAACTGCGTCCCCTCAACCCCACTTCATCTCTCACGGGCAGGTTGGAAACCCGATGCTCACACAATCCATCCCCGGTATTCCCACTTAGAACCGATCAAGAAGACCCTGGCCTTCGAGAAGCAGGATGATCTGGTGCACGATGGACCGGACGGACTGCTTCTCGCAGTCGACCACGAGGTCCGGCTTCACAGGAACCTCATACGGATCATCAACACCGGTGAAGCCCTTGATCTCACCGGCCCGGGCCTTCTTGTAGATCCCCCTCTTGTCGGTCTTCTCGCAGTACTCGAGCGAAGTCGCCACGTGGACAAGATAGAAGTCGCCGTACTTCTCGACGAGCTCACGAGCGTGCTGCCGGGCCTGCTCAAAGGGAGCAATCGGCGCAGCGATGACAGCAGCGCCGGACCTCGTCAGCTCCGAGGCAACGAAGGCGATGCGGGCAATGTTCTTGTCGCGGTCCTCGCGGCTGAAGCCGAGCTCAGACGACAATTCGTGCCGGACGGTCTCGCCCAGCAGCATGGACACGGACCGGCCGCCCTGCTGGTTGAGGGTGACCTGGAGCGCTCTCGCAACCTGGTCCTTGCCGCTGTTCTGGTAGCCCGTCAGGAAGACGGTGAAGCCCTGCTGTGACCTGGGGGGTGCGCTCGCGCAGCACTTTGACGACCTCGGGGTACGAGAACCACTCGGGGATCTCGCGGCCGCTCCTCAACCGCGCACGCAGCTCCGTGCCGGAAATGTTCAGGGTCCGGACGCCCTTGGAATCTGGTCGACCGGCGCGTACTCGTCGCTGTCGGGCAGGTATGTCATCATCTGGAAGGGCACCACCTCGATGCCAAGCTCGTCGCGGTACTTCTCAACGGCGTACTGCGCATCGTAGGGGCCGTAGAAATCGACGCCCTTGCTGTTCTTGCCAGGGCCGGCGTGGTCGCGGCCGACAATGAAGTGCGTGGCACCGTGGTTCTTGCGGATGATGGCGTGCCAGATGGCCTCGCGCGGGCCGCCCATGCGCATCGCCAGGGCAGCAGGCCGAGAACGGCCATGCCGTTGGGGTATCTGGGCAGGAGAGCCTTGTACACGCGGACGCGGGTGAAGTGGTCGATATCGCCGGGCTTCGTCAGGCCGACGACGGGGTGGATGAGGACATTGGCGTGGTGTGACCGGGCGGCGCGGACCGTCAGTTCTCTGTGGGCGCGGTGCATGGGGTTCCGGGTCTGGAAGGCGACGACCCTGGCCCAGCCGAGCTTGTCGAAGTGAGCACGGAGCTCCGCGGGTGTGTCTCGACCACAGTCAGCCTTCTCACGAGACTATTAGTCCTACGAGGCGGATTTGACTCACATCGCAGCTCGACGAAGTCATAGTGTTTGCAGCTTGTTGACAGCATCGAGCTTGCCGCCCACGTAGAACTCCTTGGCAGTGTTGAAGAGGTACCGGACCGCGGGATGCTCCTCATCGCCACCGAACACCTCCTTGGCCTCCAGCGCCCTGGCGAGAACGTGTCAGTTAACACCCCCCCCCAAAAACTTGCCATTATGCCACGCAATGACGCGAGACCTTGGCACTTCTTGGAACTTACTTGTCGGGCTTGTAAACGTCCTCGACGGTCAGGATGGCCAGATTACGGTCGTCACGGAAATCTCGCAGCGTTATCCTCGCGCCGGCCTTCAGCGAGAGCTCGTCAATGGTCTCCTGAGATACGTCGAGGGTGATGGGCATGCTGAAGAGAGCGCCATTGGCGAGGCGGTTGTCCTTGACGACCCTGGCCAAGACCTGTTAGTCTCCGCGCCACTCCACCATGCTCGATTGTTCCTTTTTCTCTCGGAGCATCGTACCCATTGTAGTCCTGTTCGTTCATAAAACCTGCATTTCGACCAATTGGTTAGCGGCTGCTGCGTTCGTGCGCCTGGGAAGGAGGATGAAGGCAGGTGATGGCGGGGCATGTTACCCCACCATCCCACCATCCCGCACGACATGCCCGAGAAACATGGGCTCTGAGACGAAAGACGAACCTTCAAGCGGCGAGAAACCGCCATTGAGGAGCAACTCGAGATCACAAAGCTGCCGCTCGCTGAGGACAAGAGCTGGAAGTGTTTCTGCCTCAGCAGCAAGCTCGGCATGGCGGGGCAGGTCGCGAGCGAGCAGGTCCTTGAGCACACCGCCGTGGGGAGAGTTCGCCATTTTTGGTTTTTTGTTGTCTGTCGACAGGACCGAGCCGATGGAAACTAAGAACGAAAAGCCCACGAAGTTAAAGCAACGGGGTATCAGGAAGTGGGAAAACAAAAGTTTGGCAACAAGCAGAAGCAGAGGGAAGTGTTTCGGGCTCCGAAAGATCTGCAGAAAGGGTCCAAGGTAAGGCAAGGCACAGATATATACGTATGCTTGGAGATTTGCCGCGTTGCCGTCCCCGCGGGTCCCCGGATCTCCGTTACAAATGAAGATGGGATGAGTTAACGGACCGAACCATCGAGGGCAGCAGCAGCGAGGCCCCGGTAACGGCGTTCATCCTATAGGAGGCCAGGCAAAGGTTTCTCGGAGGTGCCTTACATAAGAGCACCGGCACCGTCGAATACAATGTCGTCCTCTCTTCGGCTGTGTTATGGTTCGTAGTACACTCAACTTAGATATAACGAGAGCACGACAGCCACTTCACTATTTTGCCGTTTCCCTCACTTGTATTCGACGGTCAGAGGATGGCTAACGTCTCTCACCTCCCTCTTGCCTGCCCATGATCAACAGGCACGACCACCACGCACATCCTCCCCTGTCCAACCAAGGTGTATTTCCGTACCGGCGAGCAATCGGAGATGGATCCTGCTTACGGCAGCGAGGTGGCATTGACTCGATGAGCCGGAGAATGGCGGAAACCTGAGACGGTCCCTGTCTCTCCAAGTATTTTAGCTCGGATGACGTGCTCGAGCAAGGACCACAACCTGCCTGCCGCCGCCCACTCACACCTTCATTGTTGGAAGTGGGGCCCAACCGCAAACCTTGGATTCCCAGTCAGATGTGCCTTCCGCAGGGGTCGAGCAAAAAAAAGCCGCTCTTTCCCGGAGAAACGCTGGCTTGTATGCTCAGAAAAGGTACGAGGGAGGATCGAGTTGAAGGGGGAATCTCTCGGTTGCAACAGAGAACGTGGTGCAGTTTGTCAATGATTGCTCCCACAGGATTAGAGTCCAACCTCGAGGGTTAGGGTTTGACAGAATCACTCCAACACCACCGCGACACACACATGTCTTCAAGGCCTCGACAATAGAACTCGACCCTACTGAAAGCGCCTGCATACCTTATGGTTGGCATTGAAAACATCACGCACAACAAGAGCAGTTTCTTCGAGACTGTCGTTCAGAACATGAGCAACACAACAACAAACTTCAACGACAAACATCAGATAAGTCTAGATGTCCCCCTGAATTCCAGCTCGACAAAAAGGTTGATTAAAGAAAGAGACGAGAATAACGACCGACTGGGGTTCTCCAACCTGATCCATCCCACGATTTTTCGTCTCGATGTTGCCTCCCAAATACCTTCCAAGCTTACTCAGAAGCCGAAAACAGAAAAAACGACAATCTACCACGGTTACGGCTGCAGCTCCCTAGACGGAACCCTAGGAATTGTGTTGTTGTGGTGGTGGTCGAGAGTCCCCGCCCCCGATCAAGAGGGTTCGGCGCAGCCGATCGGACAGGCGGCTCGGCAGCGGGCGGGCTGCTCGGCACGGGGCTTGACTGGGCGCTCGACTCGGCCGATGATGTTGATGCTTCAGAGTTAAGGGGGTCGACAGAGTCTCGGTTATGAAGCTGCTGCTGCTGCGCTCCATGCGGTAAGTTCTGCAACGCCATGGTCAGCGCGAACGGGGGAAGTGTGGGCTAGAAACGAGGAGATGTGGCCATACCACCGCTGCTTTGCACAACGGATGTTGCGTTCACCACGTCGGATGAGGACCCCCACCTCCAGGAACGCCAGAGGTGATCACCGTTTCTGAGCGTCGTTCGCTGAAGGTGGCTAGAGGCGTAACACTCGCCGGGATGGTCTCTTCCTCGGTACACGTTGTTGAGCTTGCCTCCACTGGCATGGCGGATGTCTCTGTGCACGGCGTTGATGCGTCCGGCGCCGACATGGTCTCGTTGCATGGTGTGGTCTCCGAGCTTGCGTCGTTGCCGGGATCTCCTCGGTGCAAGTCGTGTCCACGGGCGCGACCGAGGTGCTGTTGTTCTGGGTTGGAGAAGGCGTGGGAGGACGCCAATTTCTTCCGTGCAAGAAGTTGTGTCTAGAGACGCGCTTGTGGTACTGTCTTGGGTTGGGGAAGGCGTCGTTTGAAGATACACCAGTCTCTTCTGTGCAAGTCGTATCCAAGGGTGCACTTGTGGTGGTCAGGGGTAGGAGAAGGCGTGGAAGAAAAGCCGGTTTCTTCTGTGCAGGTGCTGCTAGTAGATTCAGTAGTAACGCCTGGTGTAACGCCTGGTGACGTCTCCGGAGCAGCTGTGGTGGAAGCTTCACCTGTGCTGCTGACGGCTGGAACGGATGGAGATAAGAAACCCGGTGCTGCCAGCCCACGAGGTCCTGTTCGAGGCCGGGAACGGCACCGAAGAGGCTGCCGAGGACCATGTAGAAATTGCGTCCACAGCTGGTCGACGAGATTCCAGTTCCGGGAGCTGTACCAATGGAGCCACCAAAGCTTGTAGAGTTGGACGCTGGGAACTGTGGCGTGCTAGAAGACTTGGGTCCCGGTGTTGTCGCTGGTGAGCTAGGCCAGGGTCCCGTTCCGAGACTTGCGATTGCGACGGCCATGTTGAGCTTCCAACCGACCCGCTGCCTCCTGGACCCCAGCCGCTGGATGGTCCGGTAGCTTGCCAAGGCACAGTAGAGTTTGGAAGTGGGAAAGGAGCTGAGCTCGGTGTGACTGTCACCAGGGACGTAGCACCACCTGTTCCTGAGGTGACAGTCGTTACCTCCCCTGGTGCCGTTCCAGTCGGGCCGGCACCCACCCGGTTGAGTTCGGGAACGGGAATGGGGCAGAGCTCGTCAAGACAACTGGGGTCGTGGGGGACCCTGTCCCTGAGCTAAGCCAGCCTGTTGTTGGGAAAGCCCATGTGCTTGAGTTTGAGAAAGGGAACGGAGGAGCAGTAGATGACGTCCCACCAGTACCGGACCACACTCCCGTTCCAGATGAAGGAAAACTGGAGATCCCTGTGCCGCCGGTTGGTCCAAGTACAGAGCTGGTATTACTGAGAGGGAAAGGTGGTGAGCTTGTCCCAGGCGCTGGTGAAGACCCTGGAGCAGTGCTCAAGCCTGCGCTTCCGGTGGGGCCGGCGGTCGGCCCCGCGGCGGTCGAAGAATTGCTGAAAGGGAAAGGAGGTGACTGAACCGGAGTCGAGGCGCTCGTAGAGGTTCCCCGTACCGTGGTGCCCAATGGAGCTGTCCCAGTTCCTTGTAGCACGGTTGAGCTGTTGGAGAACGGGAACGGCGGTGTGCTTGAACCAGCTCCTGATGTTGGGAAGCCGGTACTGGCGCCAGTTCCAGAGACGAAGGAGGACGTCCTTCCGCTGGTTCCTGTAGGGCCGGACGAAACCGCTGAGGAGTTGCTCAGCGGGAATGGCACACTGCCGGTGCTGCTGAGGCTAATACCTGTACCTGTAGGCCCGGTGCTGAGGATTGTGGTGCCACCGGTTCGAGATGTGGCCTGTTGGGCCTACCCCAGAACTTGAATTTGAGAAGGGGAAGGGAACAGTTGAAGGTGACGGAACGCCACTAACCCCTGTGCCCGGCACAGTACTGCCTGTTGCGCTGGGCCAGACTCCCGTCCCAGAAGTACCCCAGTAGGAAGGATACCTGTAGAAAATACAGCCGTGGAGTTGGGCAGGGGGAATGGAACCGTCGACGTTGCACTTGATCCAGGGGAGTGCTGAGTGAAACCCAGCTGCTTGTCCCGGGCCACCCGAACCTGGTAGAGTGACAGACTCTGAAGACGGCAAAGTGTTGGTTGATGACCCTGTGCCTGGGATGGAGCCACCTGTGCCTGAAAGCGTTGCCGAGGTGTTGGTCAGGGGGAACGGAATCGACGAGGGTGGTGCACCCGCCTCCGAAGCAGTTGTGCTAAGCCATGAGGTCGCAGTATCGCTTGCCGAGCTCTGAGCCTCAGTGCTAGATGAAGGCTGCTCGCTGCCAACGGTGTTGGTGTTGTTGACTGTGCTACTCACATCGACGGTGGGACGGCGTACCAGTTCCGACAAAAGAGGTGGTGATCGCAGATCCATTTGCACTCACAGTAACGGTGCTACCGGATGACTTTGGGACGGTGATGGTAAACGTGAAAGTGCCCTCCGGATTTGTGACCGTTCCCGTGATGGCGTCAACACAGGATGTTTCAATGATAGGGGTGGTTGAGGCGGAGCTTTGTGAGGCTACGGGGCCAGGGTTGGTGCCCGTGGCGGACGATGGACCTGGCGTTGCGGCGAGGTTGTCCCAGCACTTATCGATGTTTGATTAGACGACTGCACCACAGAGGACTCAGATCCGGCGCCTGTCGTACTGTTGAACACCTCTGGTGTTGTGGAAGGACCAGGTGTCACCGCGGAGGTTGTGCTCGCAGAGGCGTGCTCCCTGGGAACGATCCAGGAACCGAGGAAGAGTTGACAATGCCTGTTGTGACAGTTTCTGTGCTCGTAGTTGTAGTGATTGAGGATTCTGATACCGTGGTTTGTTGATCCACCAGGGCCAGCGGCCGGAGAGGTGCCGGCTGCTGCTGACTTCGAGCTGGTCTGGTATCCAGCCGAGCTACTGGTACCGGAGGAGGCAGAGGCGGACGATTTTGCAGGGGTTGGCGAACTTGACGAGTAGGAGTAGCCGCCACCGTTACTGGAAGAATAGAGTAGCCACCGCTGGTGCTGGCACTGGTACGAGTACGTCCGTAGCCCGCGCTGGACGAAGTGCTAGAGACACCCGGGTTTGTAATGTCGGGACTGAGCGTGGGGTACTTGAAACCACAGGGCTGGAAGGAGGAGGTCCGTATCCTGGCAAAAGTGAGTCAGCCCTGCTTAAATAGTTTGACGCTATGCCAATCAGCAAGGGATATCTCACCACCGCTGCTCGAGGCAACCGACTGAGAAGAAGACGAACTCGAAGAAGTCGGAGTCGTACGCGGCGGGCCGTATGGTGGATCAGACTGCTCGTCCCTCGGCTCTATGTTCTGAAAGTGTTCGTTGGCATTGTCTGTCGCTCCTGACAAGGCCTTACCGACGCCTTGTCGGAAGTTGGCCCAGACGCCGTTCCTGTAGGCTAGGGCGTGAGGCAGACCACCCAAGGGCGGTGGCCGAAGCAAGACAGCCAACGACCCTCGAAGCTCTCATTGTGAGAAGCTTCTCGAGTCCTAGGCCAAGCTCTTCAGTGTAAAAATGCAGTCGAAAAGGTTACAAGGATGAATTTGTTCTCGAGAGTGGAAGGTGAACGACTGGTTACTAGTATGGCATCCAAAACCAACAGGTAAGAAGGAATGGAGCTAAAGAGAGTATTCAAACGAGTGAGACCGCCCTGGTGCCTGACAACACTTAGGATATATGGGAAGTCGTCTAGTCTTGCGGAGCGTGGAGAGTAAACTTAAGTCCTGGAATTCCATGGCCAGTGAAGCGAGGGCGGATGGGTGATATAGGGGAAGCAACCGATTCCCAGCTCTACCAGGACACAATTTCCCGGTGCTGCGTCAGCCGACGGTGCCTGGAGGGAATGTTGTCTGAGGATAACGTAAACTGACTCTCTTCCGGAGGAGCAAGGTGGTAACTCAGTCCCACGTCGTTGACAACGGGCCGTGACTGTGTTAACATTTCTTGCATGGTACTGGCAACTTTCGATCAAGATACCTTTCCACCTATGAGAATATGCTCCGAGGGCTACATCAGTCTGCCGGAGATCCTGGAGGAAACGTCAATCGGGGGTTCGACTCTGGGTAACACTTCGACAATTAGCGACTCACAGCCGAACACATCCTGTGGCGAGCTGTTTCCGAGAAATCTGAATTTGCCCTGGTGGCCCTGATCCTGCGGAGCACGAGATATGATCGAATCACCAGAGGATAAGGACCGCCATGCTTCCCCCCCGTCCTCCAAGTCCATATCGATCCAGATCTCAATCAACCTGTTCAAGATTCTCAAGGAACCTGTACCTTCCCCCCCCATCATTTCTTAGTTAGGGATATTTGTTATATTCGCCTGTCAGTGTTTTGCAGATGCCTCAATGGCCCCTTTTGCGTGCTCAACTTTCTGTTCGGGGCGCGACGCTCTAACTCGACCTCCCAGCCGGGAGAGTAACATCGGATCCTTCCGTCCTTTGGCGGTGCAGCCGTGGTGGCAACTTGCCCAGGACGGGGTGACCTCAAAAAGGGCAACCCCTTGTGTGAGATGACGACCAAGCTTTTGGCCGAGGATCAACGAGTTTCCCAGCCTCTGAGGTGTCAGATAGTAGACAGGGGTTTTTTCATCTCGTTGCCACCGGCTAAGCTCCGTGGTTGTTCCACACCATCTGCAAGTGACCATGCCGAGGGTGACCAGATTCACCATGCACGTAACCATGGGCGAAATTGCTGTTCCTGCGTCGGTGTGAAACACTACACACGGTCCAGGTCGTAGAGACTTTGACTTTCAGGTAATGTTCGGGGTAATATTCCTGTCGTTGTCTCTTTTACATCACACCTAAAAAGGGGCGGTGAGCCAGTATGGGAGAGGATGAAGGAAGCGGCTTACGATTGCTTTGGTCCGGCCATATACACGGTAGCTTGTAGTATCGAGGCCAAACACGTGGCTCCATCTGAACTCTTGACCAAAGGCTACGGTTGAATCCAGTGTTACCCCGAGCGCCTGTGAGCGCACTCCACAGACGATCGGAGTGCTGAGGGAATTCTCAAGACGGGCGTACGATGGCGAAAGAGTACAACGAAGCCGAGGGTAGGTGGAAGTCCACCTTGCGCCAACTGTATGTATCGGTCCTGTCTCGTCTTCATTCTCTCGTCGAGAGGAGCCTGAAACGAGGCCGAACCTACGCCGCAACCTGAGATGCTCGAGACACCCATTAGGTCAGAGACAGCACGTGCATGGCTCCGCCCCAGCTCGAGACATTGTATGTCAAGAAAGAGAACATGTGCCAGAAGCTGCATAGAGCGTGTTGGGGTGGAAAGTATCGCATTCTCTGCTATCTTCGGATCCTTGCCACCAGCTTGAGATAACGAGAATCAGCACAAACCTGGAAATCTGCCGTACCCTGATGTTGGGAACAAGAACGCGCAATCTATCCCGGTTGGCTCCCAAACGAGACCTCGCACGGAAGCACACCATCCATTACTGTCCAGAATGCGGTGTCTCCTCGCTTATGTACCGTAACCACGGATGACACTCTCAGATGCCCCGTACCAGGATCGAGGTGATGCGGCGATATCCGGCTGTCCGAGTGCGATCCTGCACGATGTATGGTGGTATGTCGGCCCTCCGCTTCGGATACATCTCACTCGGCCTTCTTGGCGGTTTCATCAGCTCCGGAGCTGTGCTCTTTGCCATCTCGCTCTCCTTAGCCTCGATATCAGCTGCCCAAAGAGCCCCAACTGTGCTGTCGTCAGCGTCTGCGTTGCCCTAAATCCTTGCTGATGTTGGAGGCTTACCCGTGTTGGTGAAAGAGAAGACGATAGAAGCAACAGGAACCGTTTCAAGAAGGGTGGCGACGGTGCCAAATCTAGCCGGGCGATGAAGGTTAGAATGCCGCATAAAGAGTTGGACAAGCCTCCAGCCAGTACGTGAGACGGGAAGCGGGTGCTCGAGCTGACGCGCGTTTCCATGTGTTTCCGGAGTGGGCAACTGAGGGTTACTCACGCAGTATAAGGCCCCTTATGTTCCTGAAGCCACTGCGACTTTCTGGATGTTGGCCATCCCTTCAGCTGGAAGTACTAAACCGGGGAGTAAGTTTTTGCATAAGAATACGGGCAAAGTCGACTCACTCGATCATGCACGGCGTTGCCCCGAGAACGCCCTGGCGGGTATCAGTCGCACGTTTCTGGCCACATGAAACGTGAATACTTACCTCGCAGCAAGATGAAGGCCACGGTGCCGACAACTGTGTCGCCAAGATCAGCATTGGTCCCAGCCGAACGGTGTCTCAGTGGAGGAAGGTACCAGGAACAAAGTTCAACGGTAGGTACATGACGTATCGAATCAGCTCGTTGATGCTGAAGCGGCTGAACGGCTTCTTCAGGGCCTTCCCCAGCCTTTGTATCGAATCTCCTCGGGTCTTCAGTTCTCTTCCTTCGGCAACGATGTTGGCGGTGTTTTTGGCCACCAAGGTCCCGTCAAAGGTATCCAGAATCGCATCCTGGAGCAGGTAGTTCTTTGACACGATGGATGTGATGGTCGCGCTCGTTCAAGATGAGAAAAGCGGTGGTGAAGACGGCCAGAGGTCCATTTACGAAGGCCATGATGGCCAGCTGAGGAAGGTATGTGAAGAAGAACATGGATCCAAGCACCCCTGAGTAGAGGGTCAGGTACGGGATCAGCCTCGAGCGGAGAGGCTTCCACAGCTCGGGATGAGTGAAGAAGTAAAAGATCCCCTGTAATGATCAGCCACAACTGCCTGCTTCCTGTGCTGCGCTGCTGCGCAGTGGTAAAGATGGGATGGCCAAGCCTACTTTGATGGGATACAAGTAGGATCCGCTCCTCGCAGCGTCGTTCAAGAGGACTTTGGCCTTGTCAATATCCTCCTTCCTGCAACCCAGGCAGTCAGCCCAAAGAACGGAAATTGCCCATATCCGCGCCAGAACGACCTACGCGACCTCCTGAGCTCTGCCGGCGAGTCGGCTCGTCATGTTAATCTTGGGAGAAGAAACTGCCCGTTCGATGGTTATATTGGTCTCTGCGACAAGGTCGGTGTGGGTGCCGAATATAATTTTGCAGTGAGTTCCGAGAGGGTCTGGCTCTGACTAGAGAAAACTAGGAGGCAGAGATCATGAAAACCCTTTTTGTTGCGGTTGTTTAGGTGAAGATGTCAAGAAACAGAATGAGCCATGAAGGTTCCCGGTGATGTCATCGGTTTGAGTTGCTTTGCAGCCTGGCACGACTGAAGCTCGGCAACCACGACAGCTCTCGACTTGGATCCACCTACTGTATTCAATCATCTGCTGTTCACGGCCTGAAAGCAGAGAAACAGCCACGACATATCTATTTGTTTAAAAGACATTATAGCCCATTCTCATTCCCGTGTCCGGTCTCGTTGTCCAAACTCCAATGAATGCAGGACTATCTAGAGAATTTTCCAACCCTATTCCCGCACCAATCAAACATGACCGATTCTCGTAGGTGCCTAGTACCCTCCCAGGACCTTCGACCATGATGGACAACGGCGCTGGACAATACGTGCCGCATCTGAGGCAGGCGTCTGTGTAGCCGATCCAAGCCGGCCAGGCTGCTCAGCTTGGGGAGAAAACGTTCGTGTTGCGTGCGAGCGCAGGACTACAAAATGGTGATGATAATGGTACAACTACGGTGATGAGGGTCGGTTGGGCAACTGGCGCAGCCAAGGCCGAGATTCCAATGTTCGTGTCATCGATCCGTCTAAACGTAGTACGCCTCAAAGAGGTAGATAAACCCAAAGAAGAGGAAAGCGACTGCTCCGCCAACAGTGACTAGGCACATGATTAGCAAACATGTCAGGCCGGAATTTGGGAGATCCCTGAACTTACCAACTTTGAGACTCACTTTGCCGGCAATGGCTCTGCCACCAATGACAGCAACACCTGTGCAGCAGGCGTGGCCCAGAACCGCGCCCAGAGTCACCCACCAGTAGTCCTGACCCGCAGCCATGGCAATTGTCGCGATCTGGCTGCGGTCACCCCACTCGCCCAGGAAGGTCATGACGAAGGTTTGCACCCAGGCAGGGCTGAGAAGCAAAGACAGGAGGTTGTTGAGCCCTGAGAAGAAACCCACGAGCGCACCAGGCCGGGGCGACGGGCTGCGTCCCTCGGGCGAGCTGGAGGGGCTTCGAGCAGGCGCGGGAGAAGCGAGACTTAGACCGGGGCTTACGGTTGCCGAGGCCCATTTCCAGAGCATACGGCGAAACGCCAGCGGCCCCACGACCCTCCTTTATGGCGAGGTTCTCCTTCTCCTCCAGCTCCAACTCGACCTCCTGCATCTCGGCAGACACGCCCTCGTCGGGGCTCATCGCAAGGCCCTCGCGGAGCAGCCGAGCGCCAAAGACCAGGAACAGAAGGGCCGCAGCGAAGGTTGTCAGACGCTTCGGGATCAGAGTGGGCACGGCATGGCCCAAGACGGCGGAGAGGACGGTCATGGCAATCAGGGCGCTGAAGGCGGCCGAAAACACCACTAACCGGTCGTGCTTCATGGCCATTAGGGCGGCAACCAGGAATGTCTTGTCCCCAATCTCGGAGAAGATGATCATCGTAAAGGACAGCATGAAGGAGTGGAAAGGTTGAATGAGACCCTCGCTGCCTTCGTCCTCGAGGCCTGTGCTCTTGGCGGGCCTGCTGCTGCCTTTCGAAACATCAAGGTGGTCGATATTCGCCACCGACTCGGGGAGGGGAGGGGACCTGTCGTGGGTCTTGTCCGGAAGGTCGGCCGGTTTCTGCACATCAGTTAGCTGCCGCGCAGTGCCAAAGATTGAGATTATGGGCCGCTTTGCCAACCTCGAGACCCAAAACATCATCCAATGTTTTGTCACTAGATTTGCCGGCGCTGCCGGTCTGAAAATTCTCCTGGTCTGAATGCGGCAGCGGCGGCGCCTCCTTCGGCGTCGGCGGCGTGTTCTCTACCTTCTCACCCGTCTGCTTCTCCTTCAGTTGCCTGTCCTTTGACTTTTCGCTCACACCTCCCTCAGTCCCTGTTGTGCCTTTCTTGGGGCCTGGCCGGTTTTTGTCGTCCATCACCCCGTCGTGCCTCTCGGGGACTCGCTTCCCGTCGACCACTAAGGGATCCGCTGGACGGTCTTTCAGGGCGGGCAAGTCCCTTGTCGATTCGGAGCTCTTGTCGCTGAGCTCGATGAACGGACCAGCGTGAGGCTTCCCATCTTTGCCGTCCACTGGCGCATCTTTGGTGCTGTATCTTCGCGCAGGCGTCGCGCCATCCGAGACGGCGACCGAGTCTTTGTCCAATTGCTGGTCGGCGAGCGCGGCGGCGACTGCGAGCGAAGGGAGAAGGAGGAGGAGAAGGGGTGATTTCCGATTTCGAAGCCTCATTGTGATTTGCTGCTTGGAGTTCGAGGTCGATGAAGGACGGTGGGACTTGGCTGAGGCTAGGACGCGATTGCAAATCCAGGATACCTTGGTCGATGCCGGCAGGGGCGCAGAGCCTATTGCGCCTGAACGGGAAGATAAAGGGGAAAAAAAAGCAATCCCTAAATGTCTGGAAGCAAACGCAACAAAGGCTAAAGAGAATGTCAGAAGTGAAGGCCGTCTCTTTCTTGAGGCAAGAACAGAGGACAAGCAAGGGGAAGGAGTTCGACTTTTCTTTTCCCACACCTCGACACTCGACCCTTGCTACATAGGGGATGGCTCTGGGGGAAGCGCCTTGGCGCAATGCACGAGAAAGGGTGTCAGTGCACCGCCACTGGCCGGACAAGCACACCCCTTGCCATTTGTCGCGACAGCGTTGAAATTAACTTCGCGTCCTGGGTTGCTGGTCAACTATCCAAAGTCTGGGATTGTATACCAAAAGCATGGGCATCTCTCAATTACGGTTTTTACAGTCGCATGTTCGCAGCACCTGCCGACGCCAGACCGTGTCACAGCTTGTAATGGAGTGTATGCTTCTGGTTGGGTGGGTTCCAGGTGGTTCAAAATTTGAGGTGTTATTCCGTTCACTACAGAAACAATATATCATCACTGAACTCTTGAGAACCACTACCCCATAGCTACCGAAGCCCGTGCTGTTGAAGACACGAGCCTGCCAGGGCTCCCACTTCACGTGTAGATTCGCAGGTCTGCGAGGATTATGTAAGCACAGCGGATTATATAAGCACCCAAAAATGCATCTATCAGAACCTCAGCCTGACGCCCTCCACCTTCCCATGTAACTGTGTCCCTCCCGAAACCGTATACGGCTCCTGATATGCCTTATTCAGGTCGATCAACATATGGCCGCTGCTAAAGGCCACGAATTTCCGTTGGAAAGTCGATCAAGGAAAAGAGCGGGAGGGTTACAGTCACCGACGCATGCGATCGAACGTCCCGGCCACCAAGTATAAGAGAGCGCCAAAGAATGACAAACTAATCGAGGGGCTGGTTGTCCTTTTTCAGACCTAGCTAAGGAGTCCTCCGACAATTCCTGGACTCTCAAGCACCGTCATGATCGCCGCTTCTCGATACTCAACCACGAGCCAAGCTTCAGATGTACTATAGTTAGCTGTCGTGTTAGTGTTAGTGGTGGTGAAGGAGGCATCAGGCTGAGGCTCTGATAGATGTATATTTGGGTGCTTATATAATTCGTTGCGCTTACATAATAAAACACGGACCCGTGCATCTAGTGGGAGACTCGTGCCAGAAGCCCCTTACGTAACGGGGGCTTCGCCAAGACAATCGCAATGCACCACGGGTCATCACGTGCGTGGCTTGCGCAGCCAACAACACACACATCAGAGTGGGGTCACGACCTTTGCCAGCAAAAGACAAATTTCAAAACAACTTCAAGTCCAGGTTGTGGTAACCCTAACCCCAACCCTTCTTCGTCTCATCGCGTGTCGTCGGGCTCGTTATCGAGATCATTGATCGCCGGCAACGGGTAGATTTGAGCTTGTAGTGAATTTCGAACCGATGGCTGGGCGTGGAAGAGGCCGTCCTCCTTCGCGATCAGCTCAGGAGCCTACTGCAGGCCCGAGCCGACGCTCGACGCGTCAGCAGCAGCAACAACACCAGGGCGCGACTCAACCGCAACAAGAACTCCAAGAGGGACAGCCACAACTAGACTTGGGGCAACAGCATCAACACCAACAAGAACAGCAGGACCAGGCGCGCGAACCGCAGCACCAACCGGAAGCCCCAATGTCTGCGCCGGTCTACGACCAAATAATCGACCCGGCCATCGCTGGGCCTCAGGACGCCGCCATGCCTCCTCCTCCTGTCCCCGCTGCTAAGAACCCGCGCGGGCAGGTAGTGCCGCATGTCGCCCGACGGGGGACGCGCCGCGATGCGCGGGCGTCCAGCATCGCCAGCATCAACAGTCTTGCTCCCACAGACGCCTTCTCATCTCAGCCCGAACCCCAGAGTGAGTGTTTCATCTTCTTTTGGTCCGCCGTGCCTGGCTTTTGCATTTTCTGACCAGCTGTTGCAGGCACTGGCCCCCAGAGGACAACACCAGCGCGCGTGTTCGGCACGGCTGGTCGTGCGGCGTCCACCGTTTCTGAGATGGCGGAAACCCCGAGCCAGAGAGCGGCTCGGACAAGGCTCATGAACGCATGCTGGATCGTCTGTTTACCGCGTCCGATGACCTCTTTACCCACCTCTGCAGGGACAAAGCAGACCCCGAAATGTGGGAGGCTGAGCGAGCGGGCTATAGGGAAGCCTTCGAAGCGTACCGCTCTCGCTACGTGCCTGACCCCTCCAACCCTGTCGTGGACCCGGCTTTTGTCGCCCAGACGATGCGGCTCAACGAGGCTTCGCCGCTGTGGCTCAAAGTCTCCAGGGTTGTATCCGCTGCGAACCTCGCCTCGCTTCTCGACGACACCGCATCAATAAGCCAGGAAGACCTTCTGCCTCTGCTCCAGGACTGGGATTCGTGCTTCCCTGACTTCTTCATCAGTGAAGATCTTCGAGAGGCTGACCGCAACGTGAGCACCGAGACCGGGAAGCTGATCGAGATGCTTATCAACCAGACTTTGGAGATCCGGACACATCTGTCCATCTCCACGTTCCTGAAGCTGCAAGCAGACCGGGGCGGACCGTCCAACGCCGTGGAGGAGGTTGCCAGACTTTGGTGCGACGGCAATCCCTCCGTTGAAGCCGTCCAGGATTTCTTGAGAGGCGACAAGGACGCACTCAAGTTGAAAGTTGGAGCATGGTCGGATTCTGGGGCTGCTGATTTGGACAGTCAGTGGACCGAGATACGGTTCAACGCGATTTTCTCCCAGCTGCTGGAGCACGGCCCTGGAGCCGATCCACAGAGGATCTATGAGACGTTTCCGCTCGACAACTTTGTTAGCAGTTTGCGGGAACTTGTCAAGACCTGCTTCCAGAAAACCAAGGACGCGCTTCAGCAGGAGTACTCTGCTGGGCGTGACGCCTCCTTGCCTTTGGGCGCCTCCGACACTGCTTCGAGGGCCGATTCGCAAATTCGATCTCAGCTTGAGACCGATGCGCTGGGTCACTCATTCAACCGGGCAGGACCTGGGTAAGTCGGCTCTCCCCCACTCTCCAGTGTTTGCGGACTAATCACTTCTCATTAGTGCCCCGGTTTCATACAACCTGGATGCTCTGCGGATGATGAAGCAGCTGGAACAGCAGGAGCCCCTGCCGTATGGTGGTGGTCTTCCGGCCGCCTACCCTCCAGCGTCTCGAATTCCTTATCCGCCAGGTCTGAGCAACTCCCCGCCTGGCTCGGTGTATGCCGATCCAACGCAGCAGGGCGGGTTCCCCTCCAATGGCTCCATCTATGCCGCCTCGGCTGCCCAGGTCTCGGGGAGGAAGAGGCACGCCCAAGACGAGCCCGTGACGGCTGCTGGGTCCGCCGCGCCGGCTGCGAAGAGGCCCCGCGCGAGGCGTAAGAGGAACGAGGTCCTGGAGGCCGCAATGGGTCCCGCTTCAACGGCCCCGGCAGGCACAACAGTCGCCGCTGGCCAGTCGCAGTACCCACCTCTTCCTGGTTCGCAGGACGAGCCTGACTTGGACGCTGTGTCTCAGCGGACTAAGGCGATCTCGGCCAACGCCCGGAAGGTCAAGGAGCCGCAAGTCCGCTCGTCTTGGGTCCGCAAGGATGTCAGCTTGCTTATCAAGGCAGTTAACACCTACCAATGCAAGTGGAGCACCATTGAGAAGGAAATAAAGGCCGGCGTCATCCCGTTTGAGCGGCCCCGTGACCAGCAGGCACTCCGCGACAAGGCGCGACTTCTGAAGCAGGATTTCCTGAAGTAAGTGCCTTGTGTTATTCCTTGACGTCCCGTGCTGCCACTGAGCGGTCTGTTAACATGATGCCGCCCCACAGGGCCGATGCCGTCCTGCCTCGCGGCTTCGACCTTGTCGTGCTTGGCAAGAAAGAGAGAGAGGCCGTCAAGGCTTGCGGCAAGAATCCCGAGCGCAAGGAGGCAGATATCGATGAGAACGGACAGCCTATCAACACGGAACTGGTGCCGGAGGAGGCTGCACCGGCTCCCATTCCCGCTCCGCTGCCCGCCCCCGAGCCTCAGCCGGAACTCCAGCCAGAGGCCCTGCCCGAACCCCAGCCTGAAGCTCAGCACGATGTCCAGCAGGAAGCGCAGCACGACGTTCCGCCCGAGGTTCAAGCGGAAGCTCAGCTCGAAGTTCAGCCCCAACCCGCGGCGCCGGAGCCGACTGCTGCTTAGGGCTCTTCAGTCTCGTCACGGTCTATGTCGCTTAGTGACTTTGGCTTTTGAGCTTGGAGGGGACCCTTCCTGCCTCTTTCCCTTTCACATTGCTTCCGGTCAAGAATTAAGGATCCCAGATTTACCGGGGGATGATATGGGTCTAGTAGCAGCTTTGCAAACCCATGCTTTGGGCTGTTAGGACGGGATTTGTCCCGGGGGATGGAGTGTTGGGAGCCTGGCTGTTAAGGCTCAGGCTTGAACGATTAGCGGACTTTAGCCACAGCAGAGGACATGGGCCTAGCCTTACATATCGTCATCAGTCCTATGATGGCCTTAGGCGGTCCTGGTTGTTTCTGTATTGTGTAAGATTGGCTTGTGCGAATGAAAAGGAGTGCAGCGACTCTCTCTGCATGTGACTTCTCAGGTGATCCACTCCTTCATCGATCGGACAACCTTGGGCCATTCAGGGTCCGTGCACGACAATGAGCGACCCCTGTTGTGGGGCGCCCCCCATTGGCAGCCCAGCATTGAATTGACAACGTCGCGAGTTGGGAGATTCCAACACAGGCTCACAACGCCCAGGCCCGACTTCCCCTAGCTTCCACCAGCGCATCCCCGTATTGTTCTGCCCACCATGAACTACGGGAAGAAGGACGAGGACGCCGACAGCGGCCTGGTCAAGATTGACCGGACCCAGGTTTTCCAAGAAGGTAAGCGGGACCCTGAGGCTCTGCGTGCACACGGCGACACCCAGCAACAGCAGCTAATTGCAGCAAATATTGGCGGTCGGCGACAGCTCGTCTTTTCAACAACTCCCCCATCCAGCCGCGACGATGCCGCGTCCTCCTCACCAAGATCGCCCTCCTCCTCTACACGGGCGAGAAGTTCCCGACCACCGAAGCAACAACCCTCTTCTTCGGCATCTCGAAGCTCTTCCAGAATAAGGATGCCAGCCTGCGCCAGATGGTCCACCTGGTCATCAAGGAGCTGGCCAGCTCCGCCGAGGACATTATCATGGTTACGAGCACGATCATGAAGGATACCGGCGGCAGCACCGACTCGATTTACCGTCCCAACGCCATCCGGGCTCTCTGCCGCATTATTGATGTAGGGCAGGCTGCCGATTGTGGGTTTCGAGGTGGTGCTGACATTTGCCCTTACAGGCGACCACTGTCCAGTCCATTGAGCGTGTTATGAAGACGGCTATCGTCGACAAGAATCCCTCGGTCTCGTCTTCCGCCCTCGTGTCGTCGTACCACCTTCTCCCTATCGCTCGCGATGTCGTCAAGCGGTGGCAGAGCGAAACTCAGGAGGCCGCGGCCAGCACCAAGTCGTCTGGCGGCTTCTCCCTGGGCTTCTCGTCGTCTTCGAGCAACCTGCTGTCAGCAACTCGACCATGACGCAGTACCATGCGATCGGCCTGCTTTACCAGATGCGGATGCACGACAGGATGGCGTTGGTCAAGATGGTACAGCAGTTCGGTGCGGCTGGCGCGATGAAGAACCCAGCTGCTATTGTCATGCTCGTCCGTCTTGCTGCCCAGCTGGCCGAGGAGGACCATCAGCTCAGAAAGCCCATGATGCAGCTGCTGGATGGCTGGCTCCGGCACAAGAGCGAAATGGTCAACTTTGAGGCGGCCAAGGCTATCTGCGACATGCGGGACGTCAGCGACGCCGAGGTGTCGCAGGCGGTCACGTTCTCCAGCTCTTCCTCAGCTCTCCTCGCGCCGTGACCAAGTTCGCCGCGCTTCGCATCCTCCACAACATCGCCTCGTTCAAACCGCATGTTGTCAATGTGTGCAATCCGGATATCGAGCTCCTCATTTCTAACAGCAATCGCTCGATTGCTACCTTTGCCTCATCACTACCCTGCTCAAGACCGGAAACGAGGCCAGCGTCGATCGCCTCATGAAGCAGATCTCTGGCTTCATGTCAGAGATCACGGACGAGTTCAAGTTCACCATCGTCGAGGCGATCCGGACCCTCTGCCTCAAGTTCCCTAGCAAGCAGGCTGGTATGCTTCAGTTCCTGAGCGGTATCTTGCGCGACGAAGGCGGCTACGAGTTCAAGCGTGCTGTGGTGGAGAGCATGTTCGATCTGATCAAGTTCGTCCCGGAGTCCAAGGAGGAGGCGTTGCCCACCTCTGTGAGTTCATTGAGGACTGCGAGTTCACCAAGCTGGCCGTCCGTATCCTTCATCTTCTTGGGGTCGAGGGCCCCAAGACATCCCAGCCCACCAAATACATCCGGTATATTTACAATCGGGTTGTCCTGGAGAACGCTATTGTGCGCGCAGCTGCCGTCACCGGCGCTGGCCAAGTTTGGTGTTGGCCAGAAGGACCCCGAGGTCAAGCGCAGCGTGGAGGTCTTGCTCACGCGGTGCTTGGATGATGTGGATGATGAGGTCCGTGACGCGCGGCTCTCAACCTCAGGCTCATGCATGAGGAAGACGAGCTGGCCACACGGTTTGTCAAAACGGTAAGCCTTTGACCCGGACTAGCGTGTGTGCTCATCGCATTCTGATAACATACTCGCAGACAACATGTTCGCCCTTCCATACTTCGAGCACCAGCTCGTCATGTACGTCACATCAGATGACAAGTCGGCGTTCGAGACGCCATTCGATATCTCCAAGATCCGATCGTCACCCGCGAGGAGGCCGATGCCGAGGACAGGAATAAGAAGCTTACCGCGACTACCCCATCCCTCAAGCCGCCAAAGGTTGGCCCGACCAAGGCGGCCCCGTCGGCTGCCGAAGCCGCTGCTTCCGCCACGCAGCGGCGCAGAAGTACGCCCAGGAGTTGATGCAGATCCCCGAGCTAAAGGAGTTTGGCAGCGTGCTCAAGTCTTCCCCGCTCGTGAGCTCACCGAGGCCGAGACCGAGTACGTGGTGGGCGTTGTCAAGCATCTCTCAAGGAGCATATCGTGCTTCAGTACGAGATCAAGAACATCTTCCCCGCCACAGTCTTGGAGAATGTGTCGGTGATGGTCACCCTTCGGAAGAGAGGAGCTCGAGGACCTGTTTATCATTCAGGCGGAGAAGCTGAGACGGACGTCCCTGGCAAGGTCTACGTCGTCTTCCGCAAGGTCAATGGCGAAGGCTCGTTGCCCGTCAGCACCTTCTCCAACGTCCTCAGGTTCACTAGCAAGGAGATCGATCCTACGACTAACGAGCCTGAGGGGGCGGTTATTTGAGACGAGTATGAGGTGTCCGACTTTGATCTTACCGCAGTGATTACGTCATTCCACACATTCGCCAGCAACTTCGCCCACGTGTGGGAGCAAGTCGGTGGCCCAGGGAGAGGAGGCCGAGGAGACATTACAACTCAGCGGCATGAAGAGCATAGCAGGTATGTTGTCCTGCCTCCATATTGCTCACTGCGTAAGAGACGATACTGACCACGCGAAACAGAGGCGACCGAACAATTAGCCAAGGCGCTCTCGCTCCAGCCCCTGGAGGGGACAGACGTGCCGGAGAAACCAGACGACGCACACCCTCAAGCTGCTCGGCAAGACGGACAACGGCGGGCGGGTGGTGGCCAACGTGCGGATGGCCTACTCGTCCAAGACGGGCGTCACGACCAAGATTACGGTGCGGAGCGAGGAGGAGGGTGTTGGGCTCTTGTTGTGGCATCGGTTGCTTAATGACCATTGGATGGACGCATGGCGTTAGTGTTGATCGTTTTGCTGGTAACAAAATTGAGAGAGGAGCAGTTTCTCAGTTTGCGCTGTGCGAGGTGTCTGGGGTGGTTCTTTCTGTCTGAGGTCTTGTGCTGCTATATCGATATGACTCCTATAGATTGGAGGTCTGAGTATGGGGAACGAATTAGACGATTGCTTGTCTGTCGAGGTGTGACATCCCATCTGGGGGCGCGGACCATCTGGACGACGGGGTCTGGTTTTGATTGGTTGTCCGCAAATCAGGGGCTCGGAGTGCCAAGCCATGGCCGTTCACATCATCGGCAGACACCGAGAAATCGGACCAGGCTCTCTGACTGCAGTATCGATAAGGATCAGAAATTGAAGCGGTGAGGGAAAGGTTGGAGACCATGTGAACACTTTCCGTCCCCAGAAAACTGGCGGATGTTGTCATCAACAAGCGACGCGACTGTGTCCGGATGGATCCCAAGTCGACGCGATGCAGCGTCCAAATCAACAGTGCTTAAGGTCCAGCTGACCTACAAGGAGGTGGTGGAGGTTACGCGTGACGCCGTTCCCAGTTTTGCTTGGCCTGCTTCAATGACTGCCACAGACAAATAATGCACAGAACCGAAACGAAGCGCGGCAGGGTGTGCCGAGATCGACGGGAATGCTGTGGAAAAAAAAAAAGCAGACAGTTCCAAGCTTCTTCCCGCACCCCGATCCCGCAAATTCGACGATCCACTTTGCTTCTTCTGCCATCTTCTCCCCTCTGAGCTTTTCTTCTGTTTCATCCGCCGAGCTGTCTCTCCAATCCATGCCGACTTCTCACGACTGTTGGCGGTGACACACGGCGCATGCCAACAAAACCACCGTCCGGACCCAATTGAGTCTGCGCTGTTGAAACCGCCAAACACCAAAGAGCGCGATATCGCGAACTCTCGACCGCCGCCAACATGGTCTACGTGCGGCAGGATTACCTGCCCAACCTGAAGCAGTACAAGTACTCGGGCGTCGACCACTCGCTCCTGTCGCGCTACGTGCTGAAGCCCTTCTACACCAATGTCGTCATCAAATGCTTCCCCATGAGCATGGCCCCGAACGCCATCACCCTGACGGGCTTCATGTTCGTCGTCGCCAACTTCCTGACGCTGCTCTGTACAACCCACCCTCGACCAGGACTGCCCGACATGGGTCTACTACAGCTGGGCCGCCGGGCTGTTCCTGTACCAGACCTTTGACGCGTGTGGACGGGACACAAGCGTAGGTTGCTCTTCCTGCTCTGCGCGGCCTGGAGACTAACCTGAGCGCCTCCATCAAAGCCGGCGCACCCACCAGTCCGGGCCCTCGGCGAGCTCTTCGACCACGGCGTCGACGCGCTCAACACCTGCCTCGAAGTCCTCATCTTCGCCGGCGCGACCAACATGGGCCAGAGCTGGAAGACGGTCGCGACCCTCTTTGCCAGCCTGCTGACCTTCTACGTGCAGACCTGGGACGAGTACCACACCAAGACGCTCACGCTCGGCATCATCAACGGGCCCGTCGAGGGCATCCTCACCGTCGTCGCCGTCTACGCCCTGACGGGCTACCTGGGTGGCGCCTCCTTCTGGTCGCGCGGCATGCTCTCCACGCTGGGCATCCCGCAGGCGCTCCCCGGCGGCTTCGTCGTCCTGCCCTCGGCGATCTACAACCTCTCGTTCACGCAGGGTACATGGTCCAGGGCGCCGTGGTGCTGGTCTACAACACGGTCGAGTCGGCGCGCAACGTGATCCGCGCGCGGCGCGCCCGCGGCGACAGGTCGCGGCATGCGCTCGTCGGGCTGGCGCCCTTCTTCGCCGCCTGGGCGCTCATCGTCGCGTACCTCGCGCTGCAGCCCACCATCCTGCGCTGCCATCTGGTGCCCTTCGCCGTGTTCGCGGGCATCGTCAACGCCTATTCGGTCGGCCAGATGATCACGGCGCACCTCGTCAAGCTGCCGTTCCCGTACTGGAACGTCATGGTCATCCCGCTCGCCTTCGGCGTCATTGACTCGCTTGGGCCGGTGCTGCTCAAGCACAGCCCTGTGCCCTGGCTGGGGTGGCCCTCGGCGCTGGGCGACGGTGTCTACCAGGTCGCCTTCATGTTCTGCCTGCTTGGCATGGCGGTTGGCGTTTATGGCAGCTTCGTGGTGGATGTCATTGTGACCATCTGCGACTACCTCGACATTTGGTGCCTGACGATCAAGCATCCGTGGGTGGAGGGCCAGAACGGGAGCGCGTCGAAACAGGCCAATGGGAACGCGCAGAAGAAGGATCAGTGAAGGGATTTTGGGGGTTGGGGGGGTTCTCTTCGGGCGGCACCTCAAGATACCCCGTCAGGGCGGCGGGCCTGCGAGCGCACCGCGGATGATCACGGACAGTCTGGGTTGTCCTCATCGACACCTGACGCGACGAATAGATCATCCCCTGGGACGAGGCGAGAAGGAGGGAACAATGTTGGCATGAGGGAGGGTGGGAAGCTAGCGGTGCCATTTGGGGGGGCGGGGGAGGGTTGGGCGGTAATGGACGCATGATGCGTAATGAACATGGAGAGAACAGTGTCCCAAACAACGTAGGGCTGGACTCCAGACGGCACACATACGACAACTTTCGAATCGACACGACAGGGACGGATGGTATATATAGACTTGGTCGGGCTCACTGAGCAAGGCGTATCTGGGCGGCGTTTTGATTTCCAGTAACTGACTTCGCCCCCTTCTCGAACGCTCGCGCGATACCAGCTGGTTAGGTATATAGCTATGACTCTGCAGGAGCACAGTGCTTATGATAATGACATGACAAGTCGATGGCCAAGGCTAGAGCTATGGTTCATCATGGCTAGAGTGATTTCGTTCTATTGCCAAGTAGATTCCGATGAGAGACTGAGACATCAGTTCGTCCTGCAGCTTTATGCAACGGGGTATCTCTCGGAGACCACATGGGCGGTCAACGTTGACCCTCTTGCCTGGTCGATCCCTCTGCGCCCACCCACCCACAGGAGGCACATAATCAGAAGGACTGATTGTCAAGGACTCAAAACCCCAAAACAAACAAAAACAAAAAAAAAAAAAAAAAGTGCATGATTCTCAATGCTGCTTCCCGCCTGCGTTACACAAAAAAAAAAAGAAAGAAAGAAAAATCAAGGAACAACTCTGCGATTTGAGCGAGATGACGGAACAAACCTGCTCAACCATCTAATTGAATATCCCAAATCACATGTTGGAAAGAGCGTTCGTCGTAGTCATGGTATCGTCGTCATTGGTGTCGCTTCCTCTGGTCTTGATGTTAAATCATCGCCAGCAGTGAACCCGGCAGACCATTAAAACTGTCGTGTTTATAGCAGCTCGTCACTCCCCTCGGCGGCGCTCTGCTCGATGGCTTCGATGATGGCGCGCTCCTCGAACACCGGCCCTTGCCGTCACACTTGGCTTGCGGCCGCAGACGCTCGCTGACCTTGCTGACATCGACGAGTCCGCGCTTGAAGAGCTCGTGGTTGATGATGAACTCCCACGTCGCGCCTGCCGCAAGGAGGCGCTCCCCTCTGTCGCTCATGACTATCCTGTGCGGCCCCTTGTTGACGTGGCCCTGGGACGTTCGAGTAGAAGTCTGTCGGATTGTATTGTCATTGGGCCTGTCGTGATCGGCGCGGCGTTGGCTCCTGGCGACCCGGCGTTGGCGGCGACCAAGGACGTCGCTCGGAGGATCTCGTTCTCGGTGCTGATCTTCTGAAGATCGCGCTTCAGCTGCTCGTTCTCCGACACCGTCTCCTGCTGCGCCTGCTCAAGCTGCTGCTGCAGGGTTCTCGAGGTCTTTGACATGGCGTTTTTGCGCTCCCTGAATGCTCGCTGGCTGCACACAGGAAGGTTAGTAGCCATGGCGCAAAAGATAAAAGCCGGAAGAGAATGACACGGGGGTGCTGAACATACGCGGCGCGGTTCTGGGCTTTGCGCTTGCTCTGGGCAGGGGTAAGCTCGTCCTCCTCCGAGTTGGAACCATGTCTGCGGCTCTGGTTCTGATCTTCGGCTTCGATCTTCGAGATGGGAAGGATCTCACGGTGGAGCCGGCTGGCGGACAAAGCCATTGACTGGCGGCACTGAACCTTGCACGGGATGCGGGCCCGGCGGGTCGGGGGGCTTGGAAAGGCTTGAGCGGAATTAAACTGGACGTAACTGTTTACGTTGTCAAAGTTTTGGAACTGATCGTGGGGGATGCCGCTGGGAACTGGTCGTAGATTTCCTGAGTAATGATTGTGTAAGCCTCGCGGATGCGCGCTACTGCGAGTCGGGAGGGACAAAATGCGGAGTCTCGCAGGGCTGACGAGGCCCGAAAACAACCCAATCGACTGCCAACATAAGATAAAGAACGTCGGCTCTCCTCCCGAGTCGCAGAAGTGCGCTCTTCCTGTCCCGCAGTGTATCAGGGAGGGCTGGAAGCCGGGAGGCGACCTACCGGAGGCGAGGTAGTGGTGAAGTCTTCCGAGACCACCGAGTTGGAATGCGCTGGCGTAAGGGGAGGAACCTGAGTCGGCATGAACTGGTAGGGCGGAGCGCCAGGAAAGTATGTCTGTGAGTAGTCCATATTGGTGGTGTGTTTTTCTACTTATTTCTTCTTTGCGGACAGTTGGGGTTTGGCGAGAGGAAAGCGTAGGTGGACGATGAGATGCGTTTTCTGGATCCTGTGGAGGCTTTTCAGCACGGAGCCATGAACCCTTTGGGCTGCGCCATGGCTCGAGAAGTGTTCCTGGCGGGGGAGCTCCAGCCAGCCTCGCCTCACGGGGGTGGCGTGGGGCACGGAAGGTGGAGTCCACGGCGCTGACTATGGTTCTGGAAGTTCTTACTGTGATTGTCGAGGCTGGTGGGTGGGTCGATCCTGCAAAAGCCACCACCCACGGACACTCCTGTCCTCACTGACGGACCCTTGTTATTTTAAACATTGGAATTTCAACATTTAGAATTGTTGGACATCGCTCCGTAGACACACAGCTTCCTGTCTGCGCCAAAGGGAGCCCAGGGGTATTTCTCTGTTTCTGGATAACGCGACGACGAACAGCCAGGCTGCCAGTGGCGCTGAAGAGCATCTTCATTCCCATGTTCTCTCTTGTTCCTCACTCTGTCGGGTCCAGGACTCATGCTACTTCCATCCACTGACATTTTGGCAAGTCGCTGTCCACTAAGTCAGATGACCTCGCTGGGAAGCTATCATCTTCTGTGGCAGTACGTTTTATCCTCTGCAGCAAACCCGAGGGCTGCGGTCAGTCGGCCCAGTCTGTAGGGTCAGGACCCTTTTCAGATTTCCAGTGACTTCTGCCCAGTGGGTATCAGACAAAGCCTCCTGCTTCCAGGGTGAGGTAAATGCATAACCGGGCGCCGTCCTATGACTGCATCCCGGAACCTTGGAACAACCTCGATTCAGGCTCTTTCGACCATTCGACAGGTTCATTCCCGTCTAAAGAAAGAAAGAATAACGATCGTCGCCGGTTTCTGGGGGGCAGCTGGTGTCAAGGTACGCTGGAGATGCACTCAAGGCGAGGTTGCTTCCTCGACTATGGACCAGGGTGCTGATGAACGCTTCCTCAGATACAGAAGTTATCAGGACAAGAGCAAGCACAAGAGAATGCCTCCGAACTGTTACAGATGGCATTCCGATGTGCCAACCTGCTCCGGGGGGCTTCCTGCTTCACAACATCAAACGTGCCAACACATCCCGTTCTTCAAGGCGTTGTCCAGTCAGTGGCTTGGAGCTGGCATTGGGGAAGAACACACCATTGCCATACTCCATTTTTCTTCTTTTTCATTCTTTTCTTTTTCCTTTTTCTTTCTTTTTTTTTTTTTTTTTTTTTTTTTTTTTTTTTTTTTTTTTGTCAGTCTCCCAGATATGGAATAGGTAATCTGTCCGTGGGAATGGCACTCGGCCTGCCCGGTCGTGTATCCAGGCTGAACCCGTCAAGTGACGAGGTTGGGGATCACCATCAGATAACGACGTCACATAGTCAAATCACCAAACGAGGTTCATATTTACGTTGCGGCTGGTGTGTGTAGTGTAGTGGTAGGCCACTCTTGCTTCTACCACTCAGTCTCTATGCCTAATAGGATAAGGGGGTTCTTCCAGGGGCTGCTAAGGACCGGTTAGTGCAGGGTTGCCGGCAGTCTTCTAATGTTGGGTCAGCCACGGCTCAAGGTAACCATCCTTTTAAGTGCTCCTCCCTTCCTCTTCCCAAGAATCAATGTGATTCCATGCTATGAACATCTTGTCCTTGACCTGGTGAAGAAGGGGATATCGAGCATGTGACTACTCCACCATCTTCTTTGGTCATCTCTGTCCACTCTACTGAGGGTCTGTCTTTGCCATTGCGTCTTTGAGTGTTGCTGGCTTACAGCTGCTCTTGGCGTTGTGTCCTTCATTTGATGCACTAGGAAGGAGCGTTCTTTCCTTCGTAGGCAGCTGCAGGTTGAGAGTCTCCTGATCATCCGAAGTCGGTAGCAACAAATCCGGAAAGACCTTCAAGTTCACCGCCGTGACTACCCCCTATGGTACTGTTCTGAGGTTTCCTTTCCATGTGGCGACTGAGGGGAGATTGGCCATTTCTTGCCTTTCAACCCTGTCTCCCGGCACAAGCTGGAAGGGCCATTCCAAATCATTCGAGCCTACCTTAAGGCAAGTCCAATTTACCTTCTCTTTCTCAGCCTCCCCGTACCCGACTTCCTTGCTGGACCAGGGATTTCCACTTCCCGCTGCATTCCTCGCCCAAACTGCTCCTTCTATCTCTCCCAACCACACCGCCACCGAGCAGCCAACAAGGAAACGACAACTTCCAGTGGTTCTTGCCTTAGAACATGTTTGGGGACAATCTACGGACTGCTCCAAGCCGAGCGTTGCATCCGGAAGGTGCCGATTTCAGAGCAAACGGAGGTCATTCCACTTCCCAAGCTTCCTCTCCTGCCTTCATTCGCATGGTTGTTCCGTCCTCGAGCCTTGCTTCTCCCTTTTCGTCAACGACTGACTCACAATATCCATCCGCATGGCTGCCGTGGCTTCTTCATCTAACTCCTCAGAAGGCTCGTCTATGGGCGCAGCAGGAAGCAAGCAGCCTACCTACACGACGGTTGGCTCGATCTACAAACCGAAACCGGCGGCGCCGCTCCAACCCCCGACTCGTCGCCCGAGAGCACGCCGATATCCTCAACCGATCCACTCGCCATCCGGCGAAACCTTCTTCCCCAACGAGTTGTTGTCCGCATTGTCTCTCGGTGACCAGCCTTCTTCACCCCCGACAACAGCGGCCACCCTTTCGGCAGTACGCTCCACTGCAGCAGAACTCCTACCGAGCAGTCAGTCCGGCAGCAGAGCGAGAGCAGCCATCACTTGCCGGATTGGAGTCGCCCCTGCCCTTGTTGTTATCGGGAAACATAGGTCCTCTGACAGGATTTGACGACGACATGGCGACTGAGGACACGTTAGCACACCTCAACGGTCAAAGGAATTACCAACTTGGCTTCGTTCCCCAACCAATGCAGAAGGCTGCCCGGGACGCCCTGGCAAGAGCTCGTACAGCCAACCTCGCCCTCGATCGATCGGACACTCCGTTGTCAGTGGTGTCGACAAATGTAGACTACCTCAAGGACCGCGTGCCCGGGAGCTATGGCCCAACCCCGGCCGTATCTGGACCTCCTCAGCCCTTGACAGCGGGCCCGCCGGGTCAGCGACAGTTCAATGCCGGTAACAGTGGAGGCATCGACAAAGCACCCGGCGCAGAGAACCTGGTAGCTCACACGCTGCCAAAGGCAAACATCTACCAGTCCATGCCACCGATTGGTCACCCGCACACTATCAGTAGCAACGTCCTAGCTAGATTCAACGGCAATGACCAGTTCGGAACCACCAAGCAGCTTGTCCGTTCTTCTCTGGACCGGAGTCAAGGTGAGCTTGTCTCACATCATCTTTCCGAGCTCAAGGACTTCCGACGTACCCCAGGACCTCCCGAAGGTAATATGGACCAGGCTAGACGCAAGATCTACGACACTCTCCCCCCTGAAGCAGTCAAGCAATACTACCCACGTGGCTTTCCCACCAACTACGACGGTCGTCACAAACCTGTGGCTGACGAGTGGGAATCGAAGTATCCGGCGACCGAGGGCATGTCCGCGCAGAGAACCTTTTCGCAACAGCTGACTGCGATCAACCGGAGCTTCTACGCCGGCACCGAGCGCCTGGTCAGGAACATGGAGCAGATTGTGCGCGATCACAACTACCGTTGCCTGGAGAACAAGATCGGCGTCATTGGTGAGGAGCGCCAGCGGCTCCGCGGAAGCCACATTGAGAGGCTCGGTGCTGATGGCAAAGTCCAGCCCCCGCTCTTGACCGTTGAGGAGGTGAACGCAATGGATGAGGGCGAGGCCGCAAAGCCACTGGTCAACATGGCCTATGCCACGCTCCTGAGATACAAGGAGGAGGGACAGTCGGGTGCCTCGGCTGGCTGGCCCAGCGGTTTCATCCGGGCCGAAGATGACTGGGTGGACACCACAGATGAGGGAAACAACAGCTTCTTCAGCACCCCAAAGGAGGAACAGCTTAAGAAGAGAAGGATTCCTAGGAAGCCGAGACGGGGTTACTGAGGGGTTACTCAATATGAGGGACAGGGTCTTTTAGCTTGACGTCAGGGCCGTTACCAAATGTAGGTAACATCTGCAAGCTCTTGCCTTGGAACCCTCAGCAGTGAGTCGGCGACCGAAAAGAGATTCTGAGACGGGAACGGCTCTTGACTGCCAGGACAGGATGCTTTTGGGCATGATCTTCATGGGGACGGGGAATTGCTTTGGAGATATGGCGCCACAGGGGCTGGTGCTTGGACGATTTTGGCTCTCAGCACAAGATCAGTTGATATCCTACCCAGATTTTGTACGTTAGGCGCCAAGATATCGTCATCCGTCGTGCATTTTCTGATCTTGAGACATGTTCTTCCCCCGCGCATGTTGGGGTCTTAGTCTGATGTCAGGGACAATGAGTAGATGCATCAACAGGTGAGACACAGAGAGAAGGTGCCTTGGTTTGTTCCAGAAGAGAAGAGAAAGACATGCAAACCTAGAGTCCCTGGAATCGGACAGGGTGGCTGCCCGAGGCGGTGTGATATCAAGGCGGCTGTATGCGGGAGACGAGAAGTATTTTGATGCGACACCTATCACCAAGCAAGACTTCAACAATGCCAAAAGAGCCAGAATCTTCATGTACACCAACTGCCCATCAAACTCCGAGCCGTTGATTAAAAGAGCTTTAGATTGAGCAGAAGAAAGTAGTATGGCGCGTGATGTAATCACAAGAATGGTGACATATATACGTGGCGAAGGAAAGGGGAAGGAAAAAAGGAAAACCCTTCGTCTGGAGGAAGAAGTTAACCCGGCCGTGGCCATGGAAATGGAATGCCTGAAGACGGCGGAATAAAAGTTGTGAAGCCCCTTGCGTGGATATCCTGGTTCGAGAGCCGCTGAGGCTGGTATCGTCATCGGCTACCTAGGCGGACCGCCGCGGTTGGCGGGGAGCTCAAAATCTGGATTGCCGTCAAGGACCATGTCGGAGCGGTTGACGGGTCGTCTGGGCATCGCCGGATTCCCGTAACTTCCGCCCGGGGCGAGAGGCGGCGGCACGGGTGGGTTCCAGCGGGGTTGACGCCGCGCTGGGAGATGGAGGTGAAGTTGGAGCGCTCAGATTCGGCCGGACTGCGGGAACCTTGTTGGGGGATATCCTCGTAGGAGTTAGTCGAAGGGATCGGGGCGGCCATGGTGGTGGGTTTCTGGACCGCACGAGGCTCCGCGAAGCGGGGATCCACGTCCTCGTAGTACTCACCAGCGGGTGCTGCCGGCGGCTGCGGCGGAGGGCTTCCTTGGACGACGGGGAGTTCCGCGGGACGGCCGGCAGTGCTCAGCGGTGAGGGTACGCGAGGTGAACCCCGGCCGGGTCCTTGACCTTGATTCCACGCCTGCCTTGGCGGCACGTATTGGCCCCTAAGAGTCCCGGTCAGCACGGTCTCGGAAATGTCTGTGGTGGAAGGGAAGTCCTTACTCTTCTTGACTGTACCTGGCGTCGCTCATGTGACGCTCCGAGGACCTGGCTTGCTGCAGCGCCAACATGCCAGCAACATCCGAATCGCTGTCACGGATGTTGAACTGCCCCAAACCACGAGGGGGATGGGCAGGGCTGCGGGCCGTCGCATCCATCTCGGCGGCCGGGCCTGGCGGCACGCTATCATCGATCCCGGGCAAGGGCGGAGGGGACTCTGCCCGCGGAAGATCGTCCCTGTCAGGATTGTAGGCGTCGTAGCCGCTAGAAGAGACGTTGGACACGGATTGGTTCTGGCTCATGTAGCCAGGGGCGGGGCTGGGACCAGGAGAAGGTCTTCTGCCGCCATAAGGACCGGGCCGTATGGACCTGCGGGAGATGGTCTTCTGTCATATGGGCCTTGGGGCCCTTGGTAGCTCGGCGGAGGCGGCGTTCGTCCACCTCGCATGGGGCCCCCGTAGCCACGTGGAGGCGGGCCATAACCCCCTCTGCCTCCTGGTGGGCCATAGCCTCCACGGCCTGGGGGGCCGTATCCGCCACGACCTCCTGGGGGCGGCCCGTAACCGTTATAACCGCCGCGACCGGGCCCAGGATATCCGCCGCGTCCTCGGTAACCACCTGGTCCCATACCACCTCTTGCGGGCGAGCCCATGCGCTCAACAGAGGGCACCCTCATGGGATAGCCATCCTGGGGCGACAGCGGGTTTCCGTATTGATCTCTGGCACCGGGAGTATTCGTCAGGGACCGCAGCGGGGCTAAGTCCGTCGCGCTGCTTGCGTCGTTTACGAGTGTAGTTGCCTGGTCATTGGTGAACCCTCGAGATCTGTCCGAGGGCTCTGCGCAGTAAGAGGAACTCTCTCGTCGCTGCTCCGGTCGTCCTTCTTCTCGAAGGCGGCGAATTCGGGCAATGCATCGGCGCCGCCGTTCGCGCCGCTAACCATGGGAACGGTAGGTTGCAGAACGGTCGAGGCCACAGGAGCGGTCATTTGCTGAGCCTGGCGGTTGTAATAGTTCTCGCCGCTCATCTCGGCATTCTCGGCGATGCGCTTCTTTCTTGCTTTTCTGCTCACGATGGTCCTACGCATGGCGCACGAAACCAAGCCGCTGATGGCAACGAGGATAGTGGCGGCGAGGACCACATAGGAGCCCCAGGCCAAGTGAGGGACGAAGAGAAGGACGTCGACGAGGAAGCTCAGGAGGCAGACAAGGAAATTGATAATGCCGACGATGAACAGCACCAACAGGTACCTAGGTGAATGGGACGGGCTGTGGAAGTGGGCAACCACAGCAAGGGCGAACATGATGAGGGTGATGACGGCGGCAACGGGGTGAACAATGAGAATAGCCGAGAGGGTGGATCGAGTGTCGGGGGGCAGGTTCCAGTCGTTGGATTTGGAACTCAGGCGTCCTGGCAAAACTCATGGTCAGTCTCGAGGAAAAAAAAAAAAAAAAAAAAGTCGTACATGTTGAGTTTAGGCGCGATACTCACCAGCATCATAACCAATCTCGATCGGGGTGCAACCCTTGGCCCGCAGTACCCAAAGACGCCAAAGTTGACGCCCTCCCAGCTGCCCAGCGGTATAACCTTGATCGGGGTTGAGAGAACCGAGATCAACAAGAGGCAGAATGCCGCCAGGAGGAGCACCGACAACGGGGTCGCAGGGCGCAACATGGCGATCGGAGTTCACACACAGCAAACCAGCTGTGGATCGGATAGGAGAGGAATTGAGCAGAAGCCAGCGTCGTCGAGACGCGGCTGGAGACGGCGAAGCGCCCGACAGAGTTGGATGGCGCGTAAGATGGCGCTCGTGTCCTAGCAGAGGGATAGTACCACGCGAACGAGACGGGGGATTGAACTGAAAGGACGGGTCTTGAGAAACATGGGAAGCGATTGGAAGGGGAAGTGAGCGTGGTGCTGGACTCGGCGTGTCGCGATGGATGCGATTGAAGCAATGGACGTGCCGGTGGTCTCAGAGTAGTGTTGTTATTGTTGTTGCTCTCGTCATCATCATCGAGAGCTATTCCATTGTCGCCGGGTCAATCGACGGTTCCCCTCAAGAAGAGCGATAGTAGGGAGCGTACGCTGGACACATGCGATGTGATGTCCTGGTGAGGCGATGGGCCGGAGCACAGAGTGAATCGTAGGCGGAAATGAGTGGTAGGGGATTCCGACTGGGGGGTATGCGGAGCAGGGTAACCCAGGCCCCTGTCTCGCATGCGTTCGTCGCAGTCTTGGCTTCGAATGCTTCGCTTTCCTGTGTAGGCGCGGGCGACCAATCACTGCTCGTCTCCGATGTAACCTGAATGGAACCACAAGATTTGAGTAAAGGTGTCAAAACCCCCTGGCCCCGCAGACCTCCGGTGCTGAGCCACGCGATCTTCCAGCCAGTCCTGCGCCAATTGAACCTGTTGCAGTCGCACCAGTGCCGCGCTTTGGTTGAAAAGGTCCCCTAACGGCGCCCAACAGACCTCGGTCAAGCATCCAAAGTCAGCCATGTTGTCGATTGCTTACCGGCCGACGAACCAGAGCAGGCTAAAACGATGGCCGGAACTTCCAACCGTCATTCCATTGCATTTTGACCTCTCAGCCCCGCTTCGCGGATGCAGACAGGGGCGTGTTCCGTAAACTCCACCGCAACTTTCGCGCGTTGTGGTAACGCTGAAATGTGCCTGTATGAGAGTGTATTCGTGACATCCTTTCGTCTCGATATGGCAGGCCGCTTCGTGTCCTGCAGATGGCTGCCAAATCTGGACTGACTTCATGCAACCAACATGCATGTGGAGACCCTCCACCAATCTGTGGCCGCTTGCCTAGCTGAGGGAGGCCTGTTGGATCACCTGCATGGTGCCTTGGATTGGGCAACGAATCATGGTTGAAGAGTTCGAGGCAGCGCCCAGCGAGGTTGTAATGTTGAAGATGGGCAGCAGAGATGGGCCGCAGAGATGGGCCGCAGAGACAAGTTTCTTGAAGTCAACATCAAGACGCGAACAGCGCTCTGACAAGGAGAGACCACAAACCTTGGAAGTGGGACCATTGCAGGTTCTGTATTGCGCGTCCCCGTCATCTCGTCAGACTTCAGGTTTACAAGGCATCCCGAATAACTATTGGGCTGCTGAATATATCAACTACCCTGACTGGTTCGGGTCGTCGAGCCAGGACCAACGGTTGAGATTTCTCCAGCAGTTAAGGTTAGTTACAAACTAACCGCGGGTTGTCTGTGTTGAATGTCTCGTTTTTCGTGGAAACGTACCACACGCCATGACTCTGGCGCCAGGTTCTTTACAACTGTTGTGTCTATAGTAGTGTCTCCACACCACTGTGGAGGTTGATGTCAGAAACCCCGTCTGAATCTGGAATACCTTGCTGTGGAGCTGTGGAGCCGGCTCCGTCGATCAGCAATGCTGAGCTTGGGGGTGATGATTGAGAGGAACCAGCCTCTGGAATGACAAGATTTTCTTGGCTGCGTAGCAGGACCGAAACTTGGATCCTGATGTTCTGCTAGGACTCGGTCTGAGTATCAAGATATGTGTGTTCTGACGCACCTCCGTCAGAGACCGAGAGGAGAACATAGTAGTTAGCAGGATATGCTTGCCTACTATGCTGTACACAAGGTGTGTTCCGTGTGCCCGGACGGAGAGTAGCTTGCACGCAGGCTGAAGCCCCGATTAAAAAACACCGATCGGTGCTCGGAGAATTGATGGCCGGCGTCGGCCGAAGCAGCGGCAAAAGCGGGCCTCGAATGGTGCCGTCAGCAGCGCAGTGGCCATCATGCACGATGACTACTTTTCCCCATCCCCGAAAAACTGCCTCCTGCGCAGCATTTTCCCCTCAATTCATAACACGAGAGATGGATTGAACCAGAAGCGATTACATCCAGTAGCCCACTCACCTCACCGCCAACATGTGGCGTCTAGGTATGGCGGGCGCAACCCGCCGCCTGCCGCTCCCACCCGTCCACCCCTCGCTCTCCGGCGCATCCATCCGCCGATATCTTTCGCGAACCTCCCCAGCGCTATCCCAACCCGTCGCGTCGCCCCTCCCCCGCGCCTTCTCCACGTCCCCTCGCGCATTCATCACCCACTCCTCCGGACCCTTCGAGCCGCTCCGCCCGCCCTCCCCTTCCTCCCTCGGCGCGCCCCGCGCCGCCCGCAGCTTCCGCCGCACCCGCCGCTGGGGCCGGCGCGTCCTCGTCCTGTCCCTCTTCCCTCGGCACTGCCTACCTGGTCGACCACCATGTGTACGCGTCCGGTGTGGCGCGCTCCCTGCGCACCTACGGCATGGGCCTGCTCGTTGCTGCCGACTACAAGCTCAACTTCCGGCCCGAGCCGCTCCGCTAATCGGGAGCAAGGGCGGGATCCCGGAGCTGCACAGGCGGAGCGCCGAGAGGCTGTTCAACCTGCTGCGGGAGAACGGCGGGCTGTATCTGAAGATTGGCCAGGCCATCGCCATGCAGAGCGCGGTGCTGCCGCCCGAGTTTCAGAGGATGTTTGCGCGCATGTTTGACGACGCGCCGCAGGATGATTGGGAGGCGGTGGAGAAGGTGATACGGGAGGATTTTGGCGGGCGGAGTGTGGAGGAGGTGTTTGGGGTGAGCTTTGCGGGCGAGGAGGGGAAGGGGGTGATGGAGAGGACTGCCCGGGCGAGTGCCTCGGTCGCGCAGGTGCATTGGGCGAGGCTGCCGGATGGGAGGGAGGTGGCGATCAAGATTCAGAAGCCCGAGATTGCGAAGCAGATTGGGTGGGATTTGTGGGCGTTTAAGTGAGTGGTGGTGTCTCTAGGAGGAAGGCTGGGTGAGGGGGCCTTTGCTGACGAGATACCTCTTGCAGGGTGGTGACGAAGGTGTACTCGTGGTGGTTTGACCTGCCATTATATTCCCTGGTCCCGTTCATCACCGAACGGTTGATGCTCGAGACCGACTTCGAGAATGAGGCCAAGAACTCGGAAACGATGCGCCAGGGTCCACAAAGAGCCGAGTCTGCGAGGGAGAGTCTACGTGCCCCCGTATACCACGAGCTAAGCTCTAAACGCGTCCTTACAACGGAGTGGATCGAAGGGGTCAGGTTATGGGACAAGGAGGCCATGACGCGGCCGTGGTTGGGGGGTTACGGGAAGGGTTCGGCTGGTGTCCATGGTGCCCAGTTGGATCCGCCGGATATGGACAAGATACGGCGCCAGTTGCGGGAGAACCCGCATTTCCAGAAGTTGAAGCCCGACCGTATGGAATGGAAGGGCCCGCGTGGGAAGGGTGGGCTGGGCCTTTTCCACCAAAGAGGTCATGACGACTATGATCGACTTGTTTTCCGCCCAGATCTTCAAGTGGGGTGTCGTCCACTGCGATCCTCGTACGTACTATCTATTCCTCTCCCTATTTCTCTCCCTCTCCCTCTCCCTCTCCCTCTCCCTCTCCCTCTCCCTCTCCCTCTCTCCTCGCCCTCTCCCTCTCGCTCTCCCCTTCTCTCTACCCCTTAGCTGTGTAGGAGTCGTCTTTAACCAAATGACTTAGACCCTGGCAACATCTTCATCCGACGGCTGCCCAATGGATTGCCAGAGCTAGTGTTGATCGACCACGGTCTGTACGTGTACATGAGCGACAAGTTCCGGCACGAGTACGGCGTATTCTGGAAGGCCTTGATGACGTTCGACAACAAGACGATTGCTGAGATCACGAAAGAGTGGGGGATCAAGGCAGCCGACCTGTTTGCGTCGGCCACGCTTATGCGCCCGTACGAAGGCGGCGAGCAGCAGCTCCAAAAGGAGATGCTGGGTGCGCTCGACGACAAGAAGACGGCCAGCCAGAAGCACTACGAGATGCAGAAGCGGATGAAGCAGGGCATTCGCGACGTGCTGGCGGACGAGGACAAGTGGCCGAAGGAGCTTATCTTCATTGGGAGGAACATGCGTATCGTCCAAGGCAACAACGCATACATGGGCTCGCCGGTCAACAGGATCAAGATGATGGGCGAGTGGGCCAGCCGCTCGTTGTTCCAGGACCGGAACCTGCCGTTACACCAGAGGGTGGTCAATATCTGGGAGCATATCGTGTTCAAGGCGGTCTTGTTCATGTCGGACCTTGCCTTCTGGTTCTTCAGGATAAAGCAGCTTCTCGGCAGGGGAGGCGGCATGGAGGACGAAGTCGAGGCGAGGCTGAAGAGCGTGGCCAAGGAATTTGGGGTTGAGCTCCAGCATGATGTCTTTGAGGGCTGATATCGAAGGGACGAATATCGGTGAGTTGTATGATGGCCTTTGTATATTATCGCAGCATTACAAAGTAGACCTAGAGGTGCAAATGGATACCCTGACGTTTGGCTTCTTGCTGCATAGGAGATTCCGTAGTCAGTCATGGCCAGAGGGGCATATACCTATGCGTCCCACATGCTACTTCTCAGTCAGATGTTCGTTTGGATGTCTCCGTCATGTTCATGCAGCTGGGCCAGGTACTCGCTGCTGGTGGCGTGGGTCTCGGCTGTCTGGGGAAGGGTCCAGTCTGCGGAGACAGGGGTTTCGGTTTCGTTTGCGTATACTCCGTACTGAGGAGAAGAGCCGCTCGGCTCTTACGAACGGGCCTCTGAGGTGGGCATCTCTCGCTGAAAGTTTGGGGCCTTCTCTGCTCCGCAGCCGCCACCATGGGCGTTGCGAGGTTAATGCAAGATCGTCGCTGTCTCTGCAGGGCGTTTCCATTGGCGCTCGCTATGTGGGGCAGCCGTGCCGACTCTGAAACACACCAAACTCAATTCCACGGCTCCACCAGCCCCAAAGCAGGGCTCCAAGAAATGGGGGATGCTTCCATGCATTGTGGGTTTCCGTCATTCGACATCATCGCGATCCGTCCAGCACGGCGGGGGGCAAAGCACCTAAGGTACGTACCGAGTTGAAAAAAGTCTCGCGTAGGGAGAGCTATGAGCTACCGGTAAGCCCAATCCATATAATATCATCAACAACCACCTTCTTCCCATCGTACACTTAATGGCCTTTGCGCCGGCTGAATTCGAAATAGGCGCTTGCACGTGGGTTGTGGGACTTCATGGTGTGCCACCCGCAGCGGGCGCCCGCGGAGGGCTGTTTTGCGGCGGCAGTGGCCCGAAGAAGGGCGCTGCTTGCGGCGAACAGCCTGCACGAGAGACACTCAACTTCCGGACAGGTCCCACTCCGCAACGGGTGAACATGCTGGCGGAAAATGGGTGGTGATCTGATCGAGTTTTCTCCTGGCTGATGAGGTCCAGTCGGCAATTCTCCCCGATCGAGAGGTGGCTTACAAGCCGGATTCTGAGCAAATGATTGGCTGCCCACCTTTCGGGACTGCGGGCTCGCGCGCGGCCTGCAGTGGAAAGGGGCACCAGCAGAAAGTGGAGACGGCAAGGACACGCAACTTCTTCTGCACGCATTGCATGCAAGACAGGCTCTCAGGCTTGTCGCGAAGGTGCTGGTGGATAGTCGGGGACTGAGGATTGGTCAACCGATAGGAGGCCAAAGCAAGGCACCGGGGGCAACTGAGTCGGGTGGGAGTGAGGAACATTCAACGATGCTGAAGACGGATCTTTGCCGGTTGTTCTGCTGTCTGAGCTGTGATGCGTGGAATAGCGTGACAGAACGCCTTAACCAAGCTGGTGGACTGGGAGCAACACCAACCTGGAAATCGTGGAACCACCCATGGTGAACGTTCCTCATCACTCGTACTCTGGGCTTGGCGCGAGTGAAAGAAAAAGGAATTGGCTGAAAGTGAAGGGTGCAGCTCGTTACAAACCCGGATCCATTCTGTTTTAGTTTGTCCCTGGCCTTAATTGCAGAACGTCCCCTGGCTTTAAGCACCAGCCAATCTCACCTGGGCACCTCGCTGCCCATTGACGGTATCTCTTTTTTTTTTTCCCCTTCGCGCCCTGACGAGGTGCACTTCCCTCTTCACGCCCCTCGCATCGCCCGAAGGCTGTCGCACTGCCGGCTCGTCCACAGGTTCCAAAGGGCTGCATCACCACGACTTTCTCCCATTTCCCCTCTTCCTCTTCGATCGTTCTTTCGCCTCGACCACTACCTCTTGGCCTGTCGCTCCTTTCCCAACACAGTCTCCACCAACCCGCGCGTGCACTCGGCGCCGTCAGCATTGCCTGCCGTCGATCGCGTTAAGCACGAGAGATCCAACATTCGCGTGCCGAGATCCAGAGTAAGTCGATCATCAGTATTGCTATCATGGAATCCATGCGGAATCACATATACCCCCCGAGAAACATTCTGGAATGCAGTCGCGACCGCAGAACCGGGGCCGATGCCTGGGCATCCACCAGCTTAGAACCTTCATCGCCAATATTGTCGCATGCCCGGAAATGGGTCTGGGCTGGTGTCGCGGCGGCATTCGGGCAGAATCTGGGATATTGCTTAATTGGGGAATCACTCGCACGATGAGAAAGCATCGAGGGTTTGTCTTGCTGACCAGAGTAGCCAACAGTCCAACAACCACAAGCTACGAGCTTCTATCGACAGAAGTGGAACTGTGTTTCGCGCTTACCTTCTATTCGCAACCTACACCTGACGGTCAGTCTTGGCCCAAAGATGCCTGTTTCGCGTCCTGCAAG
The DNA here is from genome assembly GCA_031001845.1 of Achaetomiella virescens. NCBI lineage: Eukaryota > Fungi > Ascomycota > Sordariomycetes > Sordariales > Chaetomiaceae > Achaetomiella > Achaetomiella virescens. Next base: position 46,989 of record JARNGD010000120.1, read on the forward strand.
TCCCCAGTCGCTGATCCTCGAGTAGGCACAGAAGGCTCGGTCCTGCTGTGCTTGCGGCCCTTCGTTTTAGCCTTCGTCTTAACCTTCGCCGTCCACCACTTCCACGTCCGAGAAACCTCCGGTTTATGCTACCCCGGTAGCCGCTACCAAACCAAGACTGTTTGGACCGAGCAATGACCCCGCCCCCTCGTCGTTCCAGTCTCGGCATGTTACTCCGGCGCAGCAAGAGCAGCGACCTGAAGCGCCAGCAGGCCGCCAGGGAGCAGGAGCTCCAGCGCCAGCGCGATGCAGTCCCCAAATCCCCTCCGCGCCTGCCTGTCCTCTACAACGGTGCCCCCGCACCTCAGCTGGGATTAGGAGGCGAGATCCGGCCCGATCTCTTGCGATTGTGTCTGGCCATGCAGAACACATGTCTGGCTCCAGCGCGCGGCCCTCGATGGAGCCACCACGCTCCGCTATCAGTGTCCCTCCTCCTCCGATTCCCTACGGCGGCTTTGACCCCTATGCTGGCACCAACAGCATGGCTCACCGCGGTCGTTACAGCTATGCCAGCAGCGCCGTCAGCACTATCAACAGCCCTAGAAGGGTCCGGAGAAGAAAGGACCCCACTCCTTTCAAGTAAGTCGCAGCATCGCCCATCGTTTGTATTTCGCACCACTTACAGTCGGACAGCATCCTGATCGTTGGTACCGCGAACTCGGGCAAGACCTCTTTCCTCGAGTTCCTCAAGACGGCGCTGGCATTGCCCCGAAGAAGCGGTCCAAGAGCGGTTCCGAGCATGAGGATCTTCCGAGGCCGCCGCCGTCCGGCAACTTTATCCCTCACTACCTCGAAACCGAGATCGACGGCGAACGTATCGGCCTGACCTTGGGGATTCCGAGGGCCTGGAGAAGAACGTGGTCGATCTGCAGCTCCGCGAGATGTCGAGTTTCCTCGAGAGCAAGTTCGAGGAGACCTTCACCGAGGAGATGAAGGTGATACGTTCCCCGGGCGTGCAGGATACCCACATTCATGCCGTCTTCCTCGTCCTCGACCCGTCGCGCCTCGACCGGAACATTGCAGCGGCCAAGGCTGCCGGGGCGAACGGCCAACACAACGGCAGCAAGCACTACCCACATGCTCGCATCCTGGGTAGCCTCGATGAGGACCTCGATCTTCAGGTGCTGCGGACGCTGCAAGGCAAGACAACCGTCATCCCTGTCGTTTCAAAGGCCGATACCGTCACCACCAAGCACATGAATGTGCTGAAGCGGACAGTGGCAGACAGCTTGAAGAAGGCGGGTCTCGACCCCTTGGAGGCTCTGGGCCTGGACGACGAAGACGGTTCCAGCAGGATCGAGGAAGAGGACGAGGACCAACTCTCCGAAAACAGCGAGGTGGCGGAGGAGCGGGAGGAGGATCAGGAATTGCCAATCCAGGGCCGAGACTCGCCTTCGAAACCGAAGCGACTTTCCAGTGGTTCCGTCCGCCGTAACAAGGGCCCAGAGGAGGGCCTCAAGGAGGACGAGGTGCCGTTCCTCCCGATGTCGATATTGAGCCCGGATATCTACGAGCCCGAAGTCGTTGGCCGGCAGTTCCCTTGGGGGTTTGCCGATCCTTACAATGAGGAACACTGCGACTTCGTCCGCCTCAAGGAGACCGTCTTCAGCGAGTGGAGGGCCGAGCTCCGCGAGCTCAGCAGGGAGCAGTGGTATGAGGGCTGGAGAACAAGCAGGCTCAAGCAGCACGGGGCGAAACTGCACCGTTAGAGTGCCGTCGTTCCCAGGAGCCGGCCGCGCCTTTAAATGCCTCGTCCTCCACGACAGGGTTGGAGCGTATTTCCAGCGCCACATGCCTTCCCTTGTCACCTCTGTCCTCCAGCGACGCTCTGTGGTCTCACACACAGTTTTCCATTCAACAACTCGACTAGATCATACCCATTTCACCTTTCATACCATCAACACGTGTAACCAACCACCGTCTTCACGACTTTTTCTTTCATAACGACTTCTATAGCTCAACGGAACTTCAGCAGACGGGCCAATGACGCATATTGCCAGATAACCTCAAGAGAGAGAGAGTCCTGGTATGTTGGCGTTGGCAGTTCCTGCGAGCTCCGAGACAGCATCTTTGCTTGTTCTGTACCACGTTAACTTTGAGATGGCCGGACATGGAATACCCCCTTTCTTTCCCTTTCACCCAAGGCACATTTGTTTTGTTTTCTCTCGCTTCGTTTATCTTCTGGACAGAACACTCTGGAAAAGGGAGCAATTTGTTTATCAGCTGCCTGGAGGTCCGTCATCGCGTTGACCTATTTTTTTTTTCTTGTCAGGGGGCAGCCAGTAGAGCAGACTGCGATCTCGCATGATTGCACAACGCGCAACGGTGTCGTACCCAACTGGGCATATGGTTCCTTGGGCGGTATTGCTCCTCTATGTAACTAGATCCACATGATGTCTCGTCTTCTGTACCCAACAAGTGTGGTTCTATGCATTCCAGACATTCAGGTATCCATTAGCTGGCAAGAACACTCCAATCGGACTTTGAAATGCAGTCAGACTTATCCTCTGAAAGCAAAACTCAGCGGTTCGAGGTTCTTGACTCCGCTGGGCTTCAGCAAGCAACCTCAGGATTCCCGCCTGGAACAAGAAATAACCCAAAGTATCATGTCAGCAGATCTTAGCAACGCCCCTGTTCAATATGCACAAGCGCTAAAAAGGTCTCTCTCTCCCCAACCGCCACATCTCAAGCCAACCCTTGTAACCTCACTTTATACTTCCCCTCCCACTCCCTCACCGCCTCCTCAAACGCGGTCGTCAACGCCCCGATATCCTTGGCGCGATACCTCCGCCCACTGCCACTCCCAGCATCACTCCCACCCCCGCCAGCGTTCTTGATGTACTCCAGCTGCTGCTCGTCGTCGACGCTGAGCCCCAGCTTCCGCCGCTCTGGCAGGTGCACTTCCTGCCGGTGCCGTTGGAAGTTGGCGTCGGCGCAGGCGAGCGAGCACCAGATGGTGGGCAGCTTTAGAGAGGCGATGCACTCGGTGCAGAAGCGCAGGTCGGAGGGCGAGAGGGGCGCCTCGCCCATGGGGGTGTCTTCGTCGCCGGGGTGGAGCGGGTTTGAGCTTGTGGGCGGTGGTTGAGAGACATGGATTTGGATGCAGTTGAGGGAGGAGGCGCAGGTGTGGGTTTCGGCGTGGGAGGGCTGTATCATCGTTAGGGAGATAGAAAGCGACACAAGGGAGAGGAGGTGTTGGCTTACATATCCTTGCTGTTCGCAGTTCTCGGAGCAAAATAACGTCTTTTGCGGCTGGACCCCGCCTCCGCAAGCAGCGTGCAGATGCTGCAGCAATAGAAGTCCTTCGTGCTCGGTGCATCCCCACAGACTGCGCAGGCTGGAAGCTCGTACAGCTCGTCCGGCACCTTCTGCTGGGCGAGGCTCTCGCGTCTCTGAGCTTTCCTCGTCTTGTGTGCCTCATGGGCGGCCCTGGCCCGGCGCAGCTCATCCAGCCGCTGGTTAAGCTTGTCTGTTTGCTGGCTTGCACCTGCCGCTGCCTGCCTCTCCTCCAGGATCCGGTCCACCACCTGCTCCATTGACAACCCCTGGTTTAGCAGCATATCGAGATACTTCTGATGGTCCTCGGGCACGGTGGCGTCCTCGCCCGTCGTAAAGAATGTCTGCCTCAGCACCTCGACCTTGCTCGCCTCATCCGCTGCCGCCGCCAGCATTTGAGGTAAATCCCCGACCTCTTTCCCTGGCTCAGGTGCTAGTGGCCCCGTCCTCAACATCTCGGCGACTTCCTTCGCCAACGCCACCGGGTCACCACCCGCTACTGCAGTCGACTGATCTTCCAGCTTCTCAAACACCGCACCGCGGTTCGACGGGTCCTCCGCCATCAGCCTGAGCAACGAGGAGCGCACCCGCTCCGCGTACCACCTGCTTCGTTCCTCCCGCAGACGGCCGTCAACAGCTTGCGGCGAGATCTGATACTCCTTGGCAGAGTCGATCATGAGGTCCAACTCGGACAGAAAGGTGCGACGGAACGTGAACCATTCTGGTTGTTGCTGTGATGGCTGTTGTTGTTGTTGTTGTTGTTGTTGTTGTTGCCCTGCCGAAATGTCTCCAGTGGCGGAGGTGGCGTCGGGGTTGAGGTAGCGGGTTCTGACGGCTTCGAGTAGAGCATCGTAGCATTGTGGGCAGGACACCAGCGTCTTGTTCTCGCCGTGCTGGGCAGCGCAGTTGGCTTTGATCCGGGCTGCTTCGGCAGCTATTTGTTTCGATTGGAGGCCGCGATGGCGGATTGAAGGAGAAGTTCTGTCATAGTGAATGCCAGTCTTGGTGGCACAGAGGTCGAGGTGAGTCCAGCTCACTCAAACCAAAGGTGAAATTGAGAAATCGGGGACTCCGAGTGGGTGTGAGAGAATCCCAGAATGCATCACAAATTTCACCAATAGGTCGAGGGGAAAGCGGTAACAGAAGGGCGTTTGGAATGATTCCCAAATTGGTTGTAAAGTTGATGTCGAGATTGCCGATGAATGAGGAAAGGTGAAGAACGACCTGTCCTGGCACACCGAGGCCCTGCAGCGCCAAGACGGGACTGCGGAGCCTCTCCCCTCTGTCCAAGTTTACAAGCAGTGCTTGGCACTCCAGGAACTTGACTCCAGTCGGCGCCTTGAAGGTTGTTGCTGAGAATCTGTCATCCACCCCAGACCAACCCAGACTCCACAACGAAAATGGTACGTTTGCCGGTTTCTCTGTTGACTTATCCATATGCTTAACTACATACCAACAGGCCGATAAACTGCGCAATCAACAAGAACTCGAGCGGCTGCAGGCCAAGTACGTGGGTACAGGCCATCCCGACACGACCAGCTGGGAGTGGAAGACGAACATCCACCGCGACACGTATTCGAGCATCGCTGGGCATCCGCCGCTCCTTTCATACCTTGCGCTGGCTGAAAACGAACCAGTAGCCAAAGTGCGCGTCCAGATGATCCGGGTACGGCTTGCCAACCCTTATGCGCGCTCTCTCTTTCTGGTTATCGCGGTCGCTGATACACTCCCTGTAGAAAATGTTGCAGCCGGTTGGGCCTCCGCCCCCGCGCGAAGGCGACGAAGTTTTTTGCGGCGCCACGGCAGGACGGGTCATGAGGTCGCAAGAGCCGCAAAAGAAAGGCACAGAAGCAACACCAGCCAGTAGGGCGCAGGTCATCAGACAGGCCAAGATTAGAGCTGGTTTGAATCCAGGTTGCATGGAACACTCAGGGGGAAAATGCGAACCCGTTGGGGCTCGCGTTCCCCCACAGGACTGGCTCTGGGCGGTTCCAGCAGAGACCGTCTGACCAGGCGATGGAGGACACTACTTCAGCCTGTAAGGCCCGAACCATAGCGAAGAGCCAGAATACAATGATACCCCTGACCCCAAGCAGGGACGAAGTAACAGTCCCGAATATGAGAATTACTCGCTATCTTCGTCTTCGACTTCTGTCTGCCTCCTTGTCCTGCGCCGATTACTCGGCCCCGGGTCTGCATCAGGCGGCGGTGCCTCCTCCGCTTCCTCGGCGACCGTCTCGCGCACCCCAGGTTTTCGGTCCTTGATCTTGAGGCTGGTCTGCAGCTTCCTCTCCAGTTCTTCACTGGAGCCGCCGTATACGATCCGTACAAATGCCGCGATCGCTTCCCTATCGATTTCCACCTTGCCGCGCGGTCCGACATGCCATGTCGTCGTGTCCTCGTCTCCCGCAGACTTGGACTCGGTCAACTTCACCAGATATCCCTGCTTAACCATCCGCTGGAGGACCGTCTCTGTCTTCTCGGTCGGCGACGTCTCGTCGTTTGGGTTCATGCTGGGCATGTTCTCGGCAGCATTGAGTCGCGTGAGGTGTCTGCGCAGCCGAGGGTCGCTTAGTTCGCCGCCGCTGAGGGTGATTATGGAGATGATCACAGTGCATAACGCCATGTAGGACGCTTCGCCGTCGGCAGATTGGACTTTGGACGGGCTTATAATAGTGGGTATCTTGTAGGGTTCGGGCAGGACAGAGACGAGGGCGTATGAGTTCGAACTCGGCTCTTTTTGACTCTGGGATTTGGCAGCTGCCGGAGGTTAGTCAGTACATCGCTCTAGACCTCCGGTAGTGGGGAGACGTGCCCTTCCTTTTTTGCTCCGTCGTCATGAGATTCCTATCCCTAGCAGGCAGCTCCACCATCTCCATGCCAAATGTGGCACGTAGTTGCTTCTGTGCGCCAGCAAACACCTTCCTGAATTCTCGACCATGGGGACCAAGGACTGATTGCTGTCAGCGACGGTTCCGCGGGAGTCTACGTCGCAACAGGTACCTTTGTCCTTTATCCCATCTCTTCGGATCGGTGTTCGCGAGTATTCGCAAGCAAGGGCGTAACGCACAAGGTTCTTGATCAGCTGGCTTGCCTCGTCTGTTCCCTCAACGTCCTCCATCCGCTCATCGCCGTCGTACTCCGCCTCGGAGGTCTGATGTTGCATATCTTCATCCTCGTCATCTTGCACTGCCTATAAGCTGTCATATGCTGTGGATTTCGAGTCGGTTCCTAGTATGGATATGACGTTGCACCCACCTGTCGGCGTCGTCTTCGTTGAGGCATAGTCTTGAAAGAATGCTCGTGGGCTTGCTGCTGGGCTTGGAAGATGGCGGATCGAGTACTCGGACAGGCGATCTGATGATGGTGGAATGAATGCGACTGCGTCGACAAAAGTGACCAAAGATAGTGGGGAGATGCTTTTGTTCGGAGACACAGCGTTCGCTATCGAGTCAATGAGTTAGGGCGACGCGGGGCAGGCCGCGACTAAAACCCTTGTCACTGTCGCGTCTCCATGTGCCTTGTGTCTCCAGCTTGCCTGCCGAAAGCCCACTGAGCCAGGGTCAGGGGCTGGACCCACCCAAAATCTTTCGTCGCAAAGACATTCGAGGTCCACTTCGCGCTCTTGGATCCGCGATGGCTACGCTTTACAGCAGACTTCAATAACAGAGGCCTGGGTGGTGCAGCAAGCAACACCGGCCGTTTCATTCACCTCTGATGCTCGGGCGCAAGTTGGCTGGGAGCGCCAGCTTTGTCTGCCTGAGATGCCGACTCCAGCTGGCTGGGGCCCCTAAACGCGTGTCGTTTCCCGCCGTCACCTACTCGTCGGCCCTGCGCAGTACCGGACGATATCTCGCTTCTCACTCCGGTCTCCCTGGCGCCGACGATCCCAATGGATGGCCCGACGACGGTGCGAGCGCCGAACCAAGCTCCTCGACCGATCCCTACTCCAGCGCTGAGTCCAAGGATTGGGTAGACAGCCGCAGCGAAGGCATTGGGGCCTCCCGATCACCGCCCCTGTCGCGGAAGCGCACATACAAGTCCCGGGGCCACCTTGTGGCGCCGGAACCAGAGGGCCTCTCTATCAACATCTTGGGCAAGCCCGGCTCCGCCATCGTTCTGCGGGAGAAGCGTCGGGTAGACAAGAAGCCCCGATTCCCACGCCTGACGCCTGATAATGACCGCGAAAATGACCCGGTCGACACTGCGAGCCTGCTGGCCGTCGCAAGCGCCGACCCAGCGTCCGACGATGTCTTGCTCAATATCCACGAGTTGAAGCCGAGAGAGACGTCGATCCTCACCGACAAAGAGTTTAGAAAAACTCAAGGATACCCTCGTCGGGGGCTTCACCAGCACTCAGTTAACGCTCTATATAAGGGATCACCAGGAGGCACAACGGCTTGGACAAGAAGGGGCGCGTGCCGCCGAAGATGCTCCCTGGGTGCTGGAACGCCAGCCTTGGGCGCCCATCGTCCCGAACGCACTGCAGGATGTCGAGCCGCACCTTCAGGGATACATCTCCCGTAGCATGGCCCCGAAAGAGAGGCTTGCGATCCGCTTGATGCGCGAATGCTGGGATGTCTCCAATCAGAAGATTCTCGACAAAGATGGCTATGCCAGCCTGCGGCTCCGCGATGTCGAATTCTCCCTTTTGACACGTATGTGAGACCGCCACCCACCAGTTGGGTTGACCCGAGCTAAACGTTTCTTTCGTGTCCAGTTGGCAACAGAAGATGGCTTGAAGGAACACCCAGGACTATCCTGGCACATGTCAAGGAAGTCAAGTTGACCCGCGAAAATCGAGTGCTCTCCGTCGTCGCGCCCAAGCACGCGGCCGATTCGATTCTCGCACGAGTCCACAACATCCTGTTGAGCGCCAGGACTGTCGAGTTTGCTGCTGATCTCGTTTCCCCCGAGGCTCTTGAGCGTAAAGTTTTGGAGGAAGTCGGGCGCGCGTCGAACACAGTCACTCGTCTTGATCCGTCAGGCAAGAATGTACCAAAACCCATGCGTCCTGATATTGAGGAAGGAGACTGACACATTGCCCCATCGCAGGTCGTGGTCACCTGGATTCATAAGGCCGAGCGGAATGAGAACTGGGAGAACGCAGCAGATATTGTCTTGCGATTCTTGCGCGATGCATACGGACCCCGGGCCCGTTTGTCCTCCGGCATGCATCGTATCAAGCGATCCCACCAACGGAGGGCAGTACTTCCCTGTCCTCAATAGCAGTGAGAAACTGCCTTGGCAGGCCCGATCTACGAATTGGGAGAGGTGGACAGAGGCCTTATCGAAGATGCGATCCACCTCCGACACTCAAGGACCACTCATACCTACCGAGGCTCTTACCTTGCCCCTAGACTCTGGCCTGCCAACCCAGGGGCCCAAGACCTTGTCAAGCACCATGCCGGGATGGTCTTCCGAACCGATCACCGCCACGAAGGCCGTTTTTGGGCATGTTGTATTTGCCCAGCAAAAACAGTCTTCCTCTTCTTCGCCCATTGTATCCTAAACTCTGAACCCGCCCGGCAACCGGACGCCTTCCGGGACCGGACGTTTATCCCTGTGCTTCCAGCCCTAGGCAGCCTCGCCCTTACCAACAACCTCAAGGAGGTGGGACTCTGGCACTCGACAGTCGTGATCCGCTTTGCGCCGTCACCAGACCTTCCCCCGGAGCTCGTCGCCTCAGCGCCCGACCTCGAACTCCACATGGACGCCGACCATCAGGAGGTCAAGAGCCTAATCTCCCTGCGTGCCATCCAGCAGACCCACACCAGCGACGTCCTCTTCCCCGCCGCCCCGGCCGACGCACAGCTGGTCCAGCAGCGCTACTTCACCCTCCCAGGAACCAGCATCGAGCATCACGTCCCGTCCCTCCTCACATTCCTGTCCCGATCTGACCTGCGCCCGCACCACGCCAAAATTAGCACGCCCGCACGGGTTTCGGGCGTGCGCCTCCCGCGTCGGTTCCTCGCGTCAGCCAAAGTCATCAACAACAACAACAAAAACACCGACTCCTCCACATCCACCCCGGCCGACGCAGACCCAGCTGCCGACGACGCAATCCAGCTCGACTACGCCTCGCTTGGATCGAGATCCAGCGCACGGTAGCAGCCGAGTACGAAGGGCTCAAACTCCGCTACCGCAGCATCCAGGGCGGGCAGCACAGTGGCGAGCGCGCCGAGCTGTCTCTGGAGGCGGTGCGCGTCGAGCCGACCCCGGAGTCGCTCCTCCAGGCGGAGGAGGAAAAAGTCGGATCTGTACCAGATCGTTGACGAGGACGACTTCCGCCAACAGCTGGGCCCGAAGGGCCCAAAGTTTGTTACGCATCACCTGAACACCGGCGAGACTGCGGATTCTCAACTCTCCAAGTCAGCAAGACCTGTGGAGGTGGAAGAGTTCATACGGGTCGCGTCTGGCATTGTAAACGAGACGGGTGGGTTTAAGTGGCATGCGAAGCGATCATAATGTCAAGATATATATGTACAGTACTTGTAGGATAGACTCGGCCAACGTATGAACAGAAGTCATAGGCGGCCCAAGCCATGTTGGAGATCCCGTTCACAAAATGATCGACTCAGAGAATGAGGACGGTTTGGTTGACTGGGGGAATTTAAGCTGGACAAAAGTTAAGGTCGTCAACGGAAACAGTGTGGCAAGTGGCCATACGGGTTACAAAGTATCATCGTGTGACCATGCCAAGTCAGACAGAGGTACCATCTCTTCACACTGGAACCGCAAGAGAAAACAACCGTTGGGAATCATGATCTTCGTTAATCACTTCTAAGAGACTCTATTTTGTACATAAGCACATGGCGAGCAGTTTTGATCGGCGAAAATCCCAACCATTCCCTTCCCATGTGCCCCGAAGACAAAACGGCCGAAATGCTCATGCCAATCGTAGCATCGCGCAATGATGCGCGACGCGATCGCTCGTGCGAGCCAGACGGCCCCGAATCTCTGAAGTGAGTTTTTTGTTTGCTGCAGGCAGAAACAGTTTATTTCTTGGCAGCCTTGGCGGCGGACTTGGTGACCTTGCCGGCACCACCGACGGCCTTCTCGACCTTCTTGATGACACCGACAGCGACGGTCTGACGCATGTCACGGACGGCGAAAACGACCAAGAGGAGGGTACTCGGTGAAGGACTCCACGCACATGGGCTTGGAGGGAACCATCTTGACGATGGCGGCATCACCAGACTTGATGAACTTGGGGTTCTCCTCAAACGGCCTTGCCGGTACGGCGGTCGATCTTCTGCAGGAGCTCAGCGAACTTGCAGGCGATGTGGGCAGTGTGGCAGTCGAGGACAGGGGCGTAGCCAGCGCCGACCTGGCAGGGGTGGTTGAGAACGATGACCTGGGCCTCGAAGGAAGCGGCGCCAGCAGGGGGGTCGTTCTTGGAGTCACCGCAGACGTTGCCACGGCGGATATCCTTGACGGAAACGTTCTTCACGTTGAAGCCGACGTTGTCGCCGGAAACACCCTCAGCGAGCTGCTCGTGGTGCATCTCGACGGATTGACTTCAGTGGTGACGTTCGAGGGAGCGAAGGTGACGACCATGCCGGGCTTGAGGACACCAGTCTCGATACGGCCGACGGGGACAGTGCCGATACCGCCAATCTTGTACACGTCCTGGAGGGGAAGACGGAGGGGCTTGTCGGTGGGACGCTTGGGAGGCTCAATCGAGTCGATGGCCTCAAGGAGGGTCTTGCCGGTGGCCTTGCCACCCTTGACCTCCTTCTCCAGCCCTTGTACCAGGGAGCGTTGGTGGTGGGCTCGAGCATGTTGTCGCCGTGGAAGCCGGAGATGGGGACGAAGGCAACGGTCTTGGGGTTGTAGCCGACCTTCTTGATGAAGTTGGAGGTCTCCTTGATGATCTCGTTGAAACGGGCCTCAGACCACTGGGTGGTGTCCATCTTGTTGATGGCGACGATGAGCTGCTTGACACCGAGGGTGTAGGCGAGCAGAGCGTGCTCACGAGTCTGGCCATCCTTGGAGATACCAGCCTCGAACTCACCAGTACCGGCGGCAATGATGAGAATGGCGCAGTCGGCCTGCGAGGTACCAGTGATCATGTTCTTGATGAAGTCACGATGGCCGGGGGCATCTGTGGGGCATGAGAGTTAGCAGGGGTGCAGCAGGAGGAAGCCGGAAGCTGAAACGTACCAATGACGGTGACATAGTACTTGGGGGTCTCGAACTTCCAGAGGGCGATATCGATGGTGATACCACGCTCACGCTCGGCCTTGAGCTTGTCAAGAACCCACGCATACTTGAAGGAGCCCTTGCCGAGCTCAGCGGCTTCCTGTTGTCGCCTGTCAGCCTTGTCCTTGGCATGATGTCTCGCGACAGTTGGCGGGGTAAGGGCAGGAGGGCAAGTGGGCCCGTGCTCGAAAATTTTTTGCTTATCTGCATGGGTTTGTGTGCCCCTCCCCCGCTTTGATAAGGGAGGGGTAGCCACAAAGGCAGAAGCCAAAAAAAAAGTCGAAGGGCAGAAAATGACGTGGGAAGGGGAATTATGGTGAGAATGCCCAAAGAAAATTGGAGTGATAGGGGAAGACGGATATTGGCGCGAAGGAAACTGACCTTCTCGAACTTCTCAATGGTACGCTTGTCGATACCACCGCACTTGTAAATGAGATGGCCGGTCTAAGAAGCTGTCAGCTATATATCCGATGACCAGCGCCTAGTCGCGCATGCAGAAAGGGTCGTCGGGGTACTTACAGTCGTAGACTTGCCGGAGTCGACGTGGCTGGGGTGCTACAAGTCAGCGACTGACAGCAGACCAAACACCGACTGAAGATAGACAAACCCGATGACGACGACGTTGATGTGGGTCTTCTCCTCCTTGCTATTGATGGAAGTTAGCGCTGTTCCTGTGAAATTGATGCCATCGCGGCGGTCGGCCAGGCGACCACGTCGGAGAGCGCGACTTACCCCATTTTGACGGTGTTGGTGTTCTGAAGAACGAAACTGGCGACTTGCGCTGATGAAGGCTAGAAGAAAGGTCAGAGATGATGATTTCTTCGAGACGCTGGCTTGCAAATATGGTACGCACTTATGAAAGTGGCAGGTGATTGCTTGAATCAGGTATGCCGACGAAGAAGGGAAGAGGGAAAAAGTCGATCAAATTGTGAGGGGGTCGAAGTTTTATGGGCAGTTTGGAGAGGGGCAAGGCGGGCAAGTGGGGCTTCTACGCGGGAGCACAACACAAAAACTTCACAAAGGTGGGGCCAGCCCTTCAAAATTCAACCAGCCAATTTTCATGCCGCGCCTTGCCGCCCAGCAGCCCGCGATTCAGGCTTCGCATTCGGGCGCGTGTCAAGCAAGATGCACTTAGTCCGCCTTCATTGAACTTGAGTGTCAATGGTCCATTGATTTCCGTCTCGCGATATGAATACATATGTCAAAAACAATGCCAATAATGCTGCTTCGGTCTTCTGCCCTCCGTCTGCAGAGCCCAATGTGCCCCTCTCTCAGGTTTGAAACTGCCCTCCTCGCGGCGTCCAGGCAACGGATAAGCCCCTCCTTTGGACCCCCTCGATGTCTGTCCTCAACCCATCGCCTGGCGCGACCATAGGGCTTTGCATGTCATACTGGCAAATAAGTGGGACTTGCTGCAAAAAAGCGGCGGTCCCTTGGTTAGGCATTCATTGGTTTCCAGCCCAACCTCGACGATGCGACAATGTTGGACGGATCTGGGGACTTACGGCGTGACTCAAATCCTGGACATCGCAATTTTGCCTCGCAGTTCTTGAAGCTTGGCTCCATCCTGTGGCACCAAGATTTGATCCGGTGACGCCGTGGTCATGGATCGTCGCTTCTCATCATCAAACGCCACAGTAGGAGATCGATTCGTTCGATGTTTGCCGCGGGAGGCAGCTCAACCCCATGTGAGATGTGGCGAGGCCGTCCATTTTTTGCCCAGGTCCAACCTCCAATTCGTCAGAGTGGACCTGACAGCCGCGCGGATTCAAGTCTTTCCGTACACCTTCACGCCACCGACATACGGCTGAAAATTGACAATGCCGGCCAAGCTCGGAGGAGAATCTGCGCTCCTTTGTTGTAAGTTCCTCACTGGTCTGGTGGCCAATCGTGGGCGGGTGAGACATATTGAACTTCGAAGTTGGAGGCGGCGCCAGCGACGCGCGAGAGACTGGGTTAGGGTTGGCCGAAGAGTATCCTCTCCTCAACTGTTCCAAGTGTCGGGGCTCATGCCAAGCCTCGGGAAAGACCCAAGCCTTTCGAACGTTCGGGGTCCTCCACCCCATCCAGGGAACCGTCGCGTCGGTGCTGCCAAAGCATGCCCGTCCCAGAGAGAACTGTTCCCACCATTCGGAACAAGGGTCCCAGGCCCATATCTCGCTCCTCGAATCTGCCTTCCCATGAGTAGCGTACGGCACGGAGTTCGGCCGAACTCATGCTGACTCGAGACTTCGACCTGCTCTCGTCGACATCTTCTTCCTGAAGGGCAACCGACACTTATACGCGAGCGATCAACGGAAAGAACAGCTTGGGGGAACCGGAGCATCTGCCAGCTTGTTCATGCCAGGCCCGACCCGGATCCACAACGAAACAGAACCGTTACCTTGATGGACAAGAGCAGGGAGCTAGCCGAGTGGCACAAGAGGCAGAGTGGGCTCGCTGGGCTGAGAACATGGAGGAGGAGCACATCTTATGGATGAGAATTCCCGCTGAAACCCTTGCTTGCGCCTAGCCGGAGGACCGGGATATTTGTGCGGCATCCCATGCGGCCTTTCTCTGGCACCTCTCCATTCCATGGTCCAGTTCAATGGAAGCACAATGCAACAGGGGCTCATCCAACCCGCCCTGGGACTCGGTTATATGCCCGTAGCTTGGCTTCAGTACGCTTCCATTTGCAATGCCTTGGATGGTTCCTCGCTGGATCTTACCTGAAGAAGGGAATGCGGACAAAGATATCCCTATGTCCATCTGTCCATCTGTCCATCTGTCACACCTCATGCCTGTTCTTGCTGGGCAACCATCACAAGATGAAAGGAGCTTATGATTGTCTTCTGAGTCTCACCGGATGTGTCATAGTTCTGTTCTGCCATGACCATTGCTAGGAAATCGCCAATATTCTGATGGAGTCTCAGATGTCTTGATGTTTCTAATTCAGTACCACCAACGCATGTTGCGAATGGCCACAAAGGATCTAGGACAATATGTGAGAACCAATGGTGCGGTGGCCGTTCAAGATCCGATGGGATAATCAATGAGATACCTCGGGATCTTGGTGGCTGTTGAGGTAAATGACTCCGCTGCCAGCATTCCGTTTGATGGAATGGAGCAAGAAGAGAGCTTGTCGCCGCGGTACCTACCAGATCCTTTGTATCGCATTCAAACAGGCATCTCTTCATGCGAACATTGCGTGGGCGCTAACCATAGCCAACCATGAGAGAACACAGTAAGGAGAATCAACCTTTTAATTTACGGCGCTCCAAAGCTCAAGCAGTGAGCTGCTGGACTTCCTCCTCGCTAAATCCAAAGAGATGAAGCAAATCCAACAGGCTGTCGCCATTCAGACGGGCGCTAGCTTCCATCTGAACTCTCGGTTTCGCGTTCCATGCAACACCAAACCAGCAGCAGCCATCATGAGCAAGTCGTTAGCGCCATCGCCCACGGCCACGACCTGTTCCAGCGGGATCCCCTCCTTCTCAGCGATCTCAATCAGAAGCTCGCGCTTCCGCTCCTTGCCAACGATACGGCCCTTGACCTCACCCGTCAGCTTGCCAGTCGCCTCGTCGATGACCACCTCATTCGCGTGAGCGTAATCAATGCCCAGCTCGCCGGCGAGCCAGCTGGTAAGAGGCAGGAAGCCACCCGACAACACCGCCGTCTTAACGCCTAGCCGCTTCAGCGCCCGCAGAAGAGGTCGTACACCGTTGGTAACTCCAGCACGGGGCGGAGCTCATGGAAGATGTCACCCGACAACCCCGTTAGCAGCTTGACACGCTCGCGGAACGCCGAGTCGAATTCGAGCTCACCAACATGGCGCGGTGGGTAATGTCAGCGACGCGGGCAGCAAGGTCAGGCGGGTCTTTGATGGTGGCAGCCAAGAGGTCGATCACCTCCTGGGTAATGAGGGTGCTGTCCATGTCAAAGACTACCAGACGGGGGTACCGACGCCAGAGGTCGTCCTTCCTCAGTGCTACGTCGACGTTCCATCCCGCTCGAATCGGTAGATCAACTCATGCTTGCGCAGCTCGGCAAGAGAGAGATAGTCGACGGACGGCGCGGGGGACACGGTCAGCTCGACGACCACGGGTGGTGGTCTTGCTCGGCGTCAAGCTTGAGGCAGCGGTGAGCCGAGGTGAGGTCGGTTGAGCCAGCTGGGAGCGGGAAGGAGGACATGAGGTGGAGGAAGGATGTGATGCACATGGGTGAAACGTATGAGCCGTAAAGGTGGTCGAGCGGTTCAGGCTCGGTCGCGGGCGGCTCGAGTGGGAAACTGTCGAGACTGCTGCTCGGGGCCATGGTCGGGGGTATGTCAGAATCGGCGGCGCGAAGCGACGGGGACCGGCCCCTCTGCGGCGAAGCGCTCCGTTCGGGGATGGAATCGCATTGGAGATCCTCGGAGAGGTCGACTTGTAGAAAAGAGTCGCGACAAGCCTGTCGGTGTGGGCGCCGAGCCGTGACGTGCAGTTGGGGTGCGACAACTCGTGGCTCAGGCCGCTCTCGACGATCTTCGGAGGGTTCTCGGGAGAGGGGATGCCCTTGAATTGGGTGATCTCGCGCGGGGAGATGGAAATCGCCTGGAGATCCTCGACAACGGTGTCAATTCCATAGTGGCTCTCGGGCTTATGCGGCGGGCGGTACTGTTGATGCTCTCGCAGGAACGAGCTGCTCCGCATGACGGCGGTCATCGAGGGCCGGCCCGGCCGCGGAGAGGTGGCTGCTTCGTGGGACATGGCGGACAGCCCAAGGGAAACGCGTTGTCTCTGGAACTGGTTGTCGAGCCGTGATGTAGCCTGCCCACAGGGACTGACACAAGCCGCCGAGCGGAATATCGTTGCGAGATTTGTCCCCGCGTTTCGAGGAGTCTTTCCAAGGCACAAGCACGTCGACCAAGAGGAGCGCGTACCCCACCTTGGATACAACCCCGCCAAAATGCTTGGCAGCCAGGATGTTACACAGGTTGAGGACGACGACCATGAGGCATGGCCGAGGCCGAGTCTCAGCACGGCGCGTCTGTAACGATGAAGAAAAGGCAGCTAATTTCGGACTTGCCCTATTTCAGGAGTCGACGTTGTCCGGAGGTCTAACTCTCCAACCGAAGCCCACGACCACCTATCGGTCGACGAACCATCTGCAACCTTCGCCGGCCGGCCCCGGCACCGACAGCCGCGATCCTCACCGGTAGCCGAGCCGTGTATCTCATCAGCTCGCTGAGGATGACCAACGGGTATGGAATAGAGAGTGGCGATGAGGAACGGGTCTGCTGGACCATTGGGGTCTCTTGAATACATAGGGCGCTTTCCGTATGCGCGGGGCCCAAGAAATGAGAAGCGTCCAAGCCAACGTAGAGACTGAGGCCGGTATTCAGGCTGCTGGGTGCTGCCAGATCTTTTCTCCAATGGACTGCCCGTAATAGTCCGTCAGCCCGCACTCGCGACCTCCGTACCGGACCCTGCCTGCCCCTGACTTGACGGTGGAAATCTTGAGAGATGTAGTCCCCATACGTAGCCTCGCATCTGTCAACTCATTGCGAAGCAGAAGGCGCAATTGCGTCTTTCGACTGCCAGTCGAAGCAGACTGGAGTGACATCATGGCGGATGAAGATGTCACAGAGGGTCCCTCGCTGACCAACAACAGCAAAGACATCATCCATCCCAGGTCTCGCACACCCAACCACACTGACGGAAGATACCTTAGCCGTTACCGGCGAGTTTCCAGCCAGAGCACACCCAGGCACAGGCAACAAGTCCGCACAAAGAGACTCGTGCCCGCGAGGCCTTGCCACAAGGAGTGTGCATGAAAGCAGCAGCGGGACGAACCCCCACAGAAAATCGTCCGGATTGACCAATCAGAGTGCTCCTAGATGTCGTGATTAGCCTCGACGAAAACACCACCACTCTAACGAAAGATTCATAAAACCGCGCTCTTGTTGCAAGAGCCTGTTTGCCGGCCCGGTTTGGATGAAAAGCACCCAATGCCAGGCCGTCCCTGCCGCTGGGAAGTGACCATGATGACCAAGAATGGTCTCGAGAAGCAGACATTAGTAATGGTCTTTGAACCGTAGAGAACATCCCTTACCTGCCCCAGATCCCCAGGATATATCTGAGCTGTCCGGGAAAGGCGGAGATTCCTGCGAGAGGCTCGAGCAGGCATACCACCGAGCGCTGCTTTAATACCACCCACCCCCTCTGCTCCTCCCACATATCTTATTGACACATCCCACCATCCTTGCGACTTCGGCACCCTTCCCCCTCTGCACTCTTTCCCCTGCAGAAGACCTTGAAGATTGGTCCTTCGCTGCTTTGTCCATCGCCCATCTGCGTTCCAACGTTATTCCCTCACCATCTTATCGAGCAATAACCCGCCTTCAACAGGCCGACGACTCGCGTACCGAGACATCCTTCAGCTCTCTTCCCCCGGGGACCATGGGTCTGTCGACTCCGGCTTCGTCTCGCCAAGCTCCTCCACCGTCAACCTTCCCCGGGTATCTCTCACCCAGGCGCACCTGAAGCATCTCAACAAGCAGCTCGAGACCCTGGAACCCATGGACATCCTCCGCTTCTGCAAGATCTTCTTCCCCAACCTCTACCAGTCCACAGCCTTCGGTCTGACGGGGCTCGTCACCGTGGACATGCTCTCCAAGCTTGACACCGAGTCACCCAACCTTCAGCCGGTCGACCTCATCTTCCTTGACACCCTCTACCACTTCAAGGAGAGTACGACCTCGTTGAGCGCGTCAAGGCCCGCTACAATGTCAAGGTCCACGTCTTCAAGCCGGCGGATG
This sequence comes from Achaetomiella virescens, assembly GCA_031001845.1. Lineage (NCBI taxonomy): Eukaryota > Fungi > Ascomycota > Sordariomycetes > Sordariales > Chaetomiaceae > Achaetomiella > Achaetomiella virescens. Next base: position 65,287 of record JARNGD010000120.1, read on the forward strand.
CCGAGACGGTCGAGCAGTTCGAGGAGCTATACGGCGGAAGCTGTACGAGACCTCGTCGGAGCTGTACGATTGGATCGCCAAGGTGGAGCCGCTGCAGCGGGCTTATTCCGAGCTAAAGGTCGCCGCCGTGCTCACGGGCCGGCGCCGGTCTCAGGGGGGGCAGCGCGGAGAGCTCGGCGTCATCGAGCTGGATGACGAGCGCGGTGTCGTCAAGATCAATCCGCTTGCGAACTGGACGTTCGCCCAAGTCAAGGCGTACATCACCGAGCACAATGTGCCCTACAACGCGCTCCTGGACCAGGGCTACAAGTCCGTCGGTGACTGGCACTCGACCGTCCCCGTCGGCGAGGGCGAGGACGAGCGCGCCGGCCGGTGGAAGGGCCAGGACAAAACCGAGTGCGGCATCCACAACAAGAAGAGCCGCTATGCGCAGTGGCTGGAGCAGGCCGCACGGCAGCAGGGACAGCAGCAGGCTCAGGCCGCGTGAGGATTCGGATGGGACGGCGACACGGATGCTATAAAACGGAGGACGGAGAGTTAAAACAATGGTTTGATGATGATGACAATCCGGGAAGACGTACAGATTCAGAGATGGCGATGGCATTACAACGGCGTTCACGGGCACTCGGTGTTGGCGTTATCGGTCCTTATGACCACGGGAGGATCGCTGCTTTCGATTAGCATTTGGCGGTCCGTTGCATTCACATCTTGTTGCCTTCAAGCGAGTAGCTAGACAATCGAGATTATTGAGTTCGATACCGAGTTTTCAATAGCAACCGGTGCTGGAAGAGCGAGAGGAGGGTGATAAACTGCGGGGCACGATGTTCGCCAACAAGGGATCATGACGGCCTGAACCGGCTCAAGATGCTCGTTATGATTGGACGGATTATGGCGGCCACATCTTCGCTCGCAACAAGTGGCACTGTTGCCGTCGAGCGAGAGGGGCATTCGGCCTGCAGCATGAAGTGTCACTTATCGCCCGACCTTCGAGTCACTCACTCACTCCTGGACAGGGTGAGATCAGTGACTGCCCCCAGCTGCTTATCGATAAGAAGACTGCGCAGAAAGCAAGCGGAACCACCATCTATCTACCACAGTAATGTTACTGACCAATCAACGCCTCCATCTTCCCTTCATCCTCTTTTCCCCTCGTCCAACAAGGCACACAAGGTTCACGCTCCCAGGCTTTGTCGATTAGGGGTATCAGTGTGAAGAAATCTCCACGTAGTCCAGTGGTGCGCTCGAGGCTAACTTGATTGGGACAACAACCCAAAGGCATGGCTAGGACACTCTCATTGTCGCTCAAGATCGACCTTGGACACGCTGGGATCTCCGATATTTGACAATCTCCGCGTCACAACCCTCAGCCTCATCATGCCGTCTTCGACTAGTCTCTCGCTCAGGAACTGCTTGGCAATTCCAGGACGGACTCCTGGACGCGTGAAGCTTATTTTCCTTGATCCGGTATCTGAGCGCATCTGAGGCTCTGGACGCCCCGGTGATCAGGGCGAGTTCGATAGGGCGTTCTTACCATGGGTCATGTTCCCTACGGTTCTCGGAGCGAGCTGCTGGACGGAACGATAAATAAAGTGCTACCGCAACCACTAGCTATTCATTGCTGACTTCATGGAAACAATTTCTGGACCCCTGTGCGGTCAAGCCCTCGTTTCAAGGAGAGGATGAATCACCAAGGTTGGGTGTCGTCCGCTGGCCCTGTATGACTTCACGATGCCCTCTTCAGAGTTTCTTCGATCCATCTCAGTTGATTACTCAATCTGAGTTGATTCTCGACTCAGTCCCTTACTGTCCCTCAATATGTGTCTCTCAGACTTCCTGCCTCTTGACCTGGCAACTTCAGTTTCTGCAGAGGGCTCTACCCACTATCCTTGCGAACAGCAATCCCACATTAAGAACCCTCGCAGTATGGGCTTTCTGAGTACTCCCTTCAAACTTCAAGCCATTTTCTGACCCTGCAAATCAGATCTCCTTTACCTTGTCCCGTTGCCGTCCAAATGTTATCGACCGCTCAGAACATTACGGCATTGGCACCATCAGATGCCGCCTTTTCCAACCTCATGGCACGGAATCCGAGGTCGGCTGGATTGACGAGGAACCCAAGAGCACCCGCGCGGGTATTGCAACACCATGTGCTGACGGGAAGTTTTTGTCCAGCGACTTCTCGCCTACACCAAAGTTTCCCGCAACGTTACTCACGAACACCATTTGCCACCGCTATCGGTGGCCAAAGGGTTGTTCTGGCGATGGTGAATAACACGGCCAAGGTGTTTTCGGGTATAAGCAGGTCGCTACCGTCGTTACCGCCATATATAGGAGTAGCTTGATGGGCACATGGCATGATCATGCATAACTGAAACACCATCCCAGGATATCGAGTTCGACGGTAGCAATGTCGTACACATTATCGACACGGTTCTTACCGTCCCAGCGAATCCAGCGCAAACTGCGATCAACACGGGGCTTACCTCTCTCGCTGGAGCCTTGACCGCCGCCGGGCTGGTGGACGAGATCAACTCGCTCAGCGACGTGACCATTTTTGCGCCGTCAAACGAGGCATTCGAGGCCATCGGGTCTGCTCTTGATACACTCACGTCTCAGGACTTGGTTAGCATCCCCAGTTACCACGTCCTGAACCAACAAATTCGGTTCAGCACCACCTGCTGAGCACGGATCAGATGACGCTCTCGACCTTACAGGGGCAGAACATCACCGTCTGCAGAAACGAAGCGCAGGTGTTTTGTAAACTCGGCGAAGGCTGCCATAGCCGACATGTTGACAAGCAATGGAGTCGTGCATATCTTGGATAAGTGAGTTCTGTCCAGCTCAGTGGGTAAAGCTCAAAAGTGGTAGCAAGACACTGACCAGTACTCTTGTCCAGCGTTCTCAACCGTTCGAAAACCATTATCGCTCCAGATCCGTCAGCTCCAGCACAGGCACCAGCGTTTGCTGGAGTTTCATATGTGGCTGACGCTCCGTTGACTTCGGGAATTTTGCCCACAGCGACTTTTTGTTCCGGCCACCATCCCCCTAAATGTAGGCGTCTCTAGTACTATTTCGAAAACTTCTCTGTTTTCCGTGGAGGAATGGCGGTTTTGGCAGGGGGTCTTTGATGGTCTCATTTAGAGTCTTGACAGTTGCGTATTTTCCTGTTGGAGAGTCCCTATTCGATGTCTTGTCGGCATGTAAAACCCCAGCTGAGCTGAATATTCCTCGAGTATGACTTATAGAGAAACATCGCTCATTAATGAAGAGATTTCCGTACGTCGAAGTTGCCTCTCAAGATTTGAACACGTCCCTCCTCCAACTTCGTTGCCCCGGTCAAGAGATATCAAAGTCGGCGTAGTGGTCAGTTGTGTTGAACCATCAGTGCCCAAGTATAACCTCGGATCTCCAAATACTCATCCAAATCTTTCCAGCAATATCGGGCATTCTCGTTTTTGTTGTTTGCATCTCTCAGGGGTAAAAGGGGGTTCATGTTGATGCCGAGCACGTGACCAGCACCTCAAACCATTCCCCATCTCACGACTAGTTCTGATTCACATTCCTCAACCACGAACGAATCCTCGAAATCTCTGAATCGCACGCAGGGGAAATTTGCTCCATCATAGTCAGAAGGAAGATGAAGAAACTCCCGACCCCCGGCAGCGCCTTCACCCACCGCAAGCAAACCATCCTCTCTCAGCTGTCAGTGCCCGACGAGCAGTACACCGACGCCTCTCCCAAGGGTTCTGTTGACGCGGGCATCCGCCATCTGATCGACGAGATCAACGCGCATACGGGGCTGGTCACGACCAGCAGCTGTGCCGGGCGGGTGAGCGTGTATCTCGAGGGGAGAAAGGCCGCCACCGCTGGTGCAGGGAAGGTGTCCAGTACAAGCGCGGGCGATGATGGTGAAGAGGGAGGTGGACGGCGCCCCGCGGGGGTAGAGTATGGGAGCGGTGATGCTGCAGCGAGCTCGGCTGGCGGCAAGGGCGGCGGCGAGTGGTTGTTTGTATCCCACGATCCGGTGAAGGGGGATGCTGGCGAGGAAGAGTATGAGGTGTTGCTAGGCCTTCGCTCGGCATCGACCTCGGCCGAGAATGAAGTGGCCGAGGATACCAAACTGACCGGGTCAGCGAGACTGATTCACTTCAAATTTGAGCCGATGGTACGTTCCACTCTCTCCGATGCCTAGCAACACACGCTTAAAGTTTGCAGATCCTACATGTCTTAACTGCCTCTCTGGAGCATGCTCAGCTGGTGATTCAGGCCGGGATGGAGGCGGGCTTCCGAGAATCTGGAGCTGTCAGCCTGCTCAAGCGGCAGTCAGACAGTGAGGCCATGCCGATGGTCGCGGTGCGGTCAATGGGGCTGTCCTTTGAGTCTCTGATCGGGGCTGAGACGGACGGGAATCGCCGATTGATCGTGTCACCGCAATATCTGAAGACGCTCGTACAGATAGCCAATGAGCGGTTTGTCGAGAACCAGAAGAGAATAGCCAGGTTTAGCACCGCTCTGGATGTAGCGTTTGCTCCTCCCAAGGGTAAGGAGGACTGGGAAGATGCGGAGGCTAGGAGGGAGCGCAAGCGACAGGAGGGCCTCAGACGGCGGGAAGAGCTCAAGAAAAACAAGAGCAGGCCCTCGGGTGACGCCAGCATAGATCTGATACTACAAGAAGAAGACGTCATGTAAACGTTTGCCGCACGTTGCCTATCATGCATGCCAACGCCTGCTAGCTTCCCTGGTCTATAGCAAATGGGACCTCAGTCCCCTTTAGTACACAATAACCGTGGTATACAGCGCTCCCCTCATAGCAAACAAGAGGGCGGCCACTAGATCTCAGTACTAGCCCGTAATCTAGCTGAGGACCTTGTCAACCCACCCCTTCTCCAACCTCCTGACCTCCTCCTTAAACGCCTCTACCTCGCGCCAGCAGTCGAGCGGCCGCCGGTCGTTCTCGCGCAGGCACCGCACCACGTCATTGCGCGCGCTCTCCACGCTGTCGGGAAGCTGTCGTACCTTCCTCCTCTCCTCGAGCTTCGCGCGCAGATCGTCGATGGCCTTGGAGACCTCCTGCCTGCTCGGCCCGGAGAGCTGCCGCTGCGGATCGTCGCTCTGCTGATCCGCGGGGGTTCGACCGAGAGTTTTTGTTGCGCCTCGCGGAGGGCTTCGGTTTCTTGTGCGCGGAGGCGCTTCAGCTCGGCGGCAACACGCTCCTGGATCTTGAGCTCGAGGGACTGGAGGCGGGAGATATCTGACTGAGATTGGAAGGCTCGGTTAGGACGGGCTGATTGTGCTTAGAGTGACTTGGGCTAATTGGCAGGTGTATTACCTCGTTGCTTGTCTCCAGGGACTCTACCAGGTTCTGGGAGACTCCGTCTGGGATGTCCTGGGCGATGGTCAGCCGGATAACCAAGCTCGCTAGAGGTTAAAGCTGGACTGGACATACCCCTTCCACACATGTGGAGCGTCTGAGGGCTTGGACGAACTCGATCCCATGGCGGGCAGAACGGGAGGAAGTCAATTGGCGCTTGGGGCAGGGCGGTAGCGCAATTCCCTCGAGCTCGGTTGTGCCTTGCGCGCTTGGTGGTCGGCTGCGAACGATGCGTTCCGAATGCTTGGCATCTGTTGTGGTTCCGGCTCATGGAAATTTCCGGCCCCAATGACGAGATACAGTGTGTTTAGTACGGTACCGGCACGGCCTCTGTCTTGGTCACAGCATCTGAATTGTAAAATGCACGGACCCTATCAACTGACACTGGTTTCCACGGCACATACCATTCCGCCACTGTACTCTGAACGGGATCCTCCGAATCGAACGCCGGGGCCAGATTGTGAGTTGACAATGATACACCTCAATTTTTCGGTCTGTCATTAGCTAGTTCAAGAGGCAATATTGGCAGGCCGACACCTCACTGCAGGGTTTCCAACCTCTTGATGAACCCGCGATGTCCCGAGTCGAGCTGTGGAGGAAAGCGAGCGAGCCAGAATGCATCATTTTCTTTTGAATAGTTCCATACCTATGCCTGCTCCCAGAGTCATGATATTGCATCGTCGGCATTCAATCTGGCACTACCAGTTCCCATGCCCGTGGACCAGCAGACCGCCTCGAGGGCCGCTTTCATCGTGTTCGGTAACATCGTCGCGCCCATCCAACTCACATTCATCAGAGCAATACAGATATGGATTTGATCCTCTGCGGCTTGCTCGCTTGCCGGAACCTTTCGCGCCTGTTCCGAGAAGGACAGAGGACTTTTCCTCGACCTCATACGATGGCTCAATATCCTGGATTGAACCGATCTGTTGGCAGTCATACCTTCTGATCATCCGCCCTTCTTGGGTTTGGTGCTGTCACATAGCTTGGATATCAACTTTATCCCATGATTGTTTACACCGGCCTGATGCCGGATGGGTCTGGCATAGCCTCTCGGAAACCTGAATTCATTGCTGTGACATTGGCTTTCAGCGACACATCGGTTGGGTGTGGGATGGTTCTTGGCTTTGTGGACACTGGGCCTGAGATCAGAAGCATGTTGCGTGGGCACAAAGGGTGGTCTTCAGCAAAGCTAACATGAAGTCGCCAGAAATGAGCTTCCCAAAGCTTTGGATGGGCACCGGCTGCAAATATAGCACGAGCAGCCTCTCCCCCAGCCTCAACCGTCCATTCGGCGGCGTCTGATGTTAACGTTGCAGCTCGCCAGAACGCCGAAGCGATCTGGTCGAAGCCTCATCTCCCCCACGGAGAACATCCAGAGTACGGATGGTTAATGACGGCATCCCTGGCGTCACCCGCACTGCGCCATAGCACGTCCCGAAGGTGTCCATGTAACACAACATGGCTTACCGGTTCAGCGACGTCTCCCGAGGGAGATCTCTGATGCGACTTGGACAGCTGCGGCTAACGGCGGAAGCCCCTCTCATCTCCTCAGGCGGATCAACGGGGGTTCGCTTCAACGCCCGTTCCAGCGCATGCCAAGCATCAGGATCTTGGCGCCGTGAGAAACGTTGAGAAGAAACGGCGGCGAGGCAACTACCACGATAGGGAGTGCGTTATGCCCGAGGACCTGTAGGATTCCAAGTTGGAGGGTTCGTGATGGCGACCAAGAACCGCCGAGGCTGAGGCTCTCAGAGCGATCGGACCTGGATGACAGATACCGCTTGTTGCTTTCAGAAAATCTTGGCTGGAAGACATAGCGATCCCAACTTCAGGAAAGCCAAGAGACCTGCGCATCACCCCACAGTGGAAAATACGGTTAATATATGCGACCGAAGTCATAGACTGGGAGAACGGTTCTGTCGCCCAGGTCATCCCATTAAACCGTATTCTGCCTCCCGGAGAAGGAATTTGGTGGCCATAACCGGACCGCTGTCAAGGTATTGAGCCGCGCCGAGCCCAAATGGGGTAACTAACTCAGGTAGGGAGGTACCGAGCTTTCCGCCTTCCACCTCCTGTGGCCCGCGAAAGGCATGACGTCGAAAATTAACCCAGGATGCCCAAATGGGACATGCCGAAGCTGTCATCACGAGCCTCGGACCAGCAAGAAATGTGCATGCTCGGTCGGCCGCGCACGGGAGGCCTGTGGTACAGTACAATACAGTAATTGTGGTGCGACAGTACCATATAAAGCAGATCAAAAAAAAAAAAATAACATGTAATAATGGCACTGAGGTGATTACAGATCGGTACAGGCGCGGCCACTGTTACAGGGTGGGCTGGCCGGTGCTAGGCTCGTCACTTGTCGTCCCTTCTGCAGGGCGAACTGCCCTGTCACCGCCGAACGCACAGGGGGCTGGGCAGGGGACCAGAAAACACCCTGAAACAATGGACCAATCACAGCAGCGCTTTCCATCAGCTGCATGCGATCCTGAATCCACCGTCGACGGTCCCCCAAACATCCTCACCCTATGATTTCGCTTGCTCCAAGAGATCTCGATCCTGGTCAGGGACCTGAGTTCCCGCCGCCCCTTTTCACGTTTTGCTCCGCAGAACACGCCAGAACACGCGATAAACTGGATCAGCAGCCCTGGCTTGATAGGCAAATCCCAGGGAGATCCTGACCCATGGGGTGTTCCCAGAGGCTTTTGGCCCGCTGGAAGGTCATCCCGCGAGTCCGGTTGGATGACGATGTCTGCCAGAACGCTCGTCCCGCCGCAAGGGAACCTGTTGTCGTACGGTCTGCTTGTCCAGGGCATGATGCGAGGTGGCTTGCTCCGGAGGGAGCCGCATTTTCCACGATAGATCTTCTGCTGAGCTGGCCCTCTCTTCTTCAAAAGGGAGAGGGTGTCCAGTCCGGGCAAGTGCGCGGCTATTACATGCCTGTCCTGCAAGTTTCTTCAATCCAAGCGCCCTTCCCCCAGTTCATACACCCTCCTCCTCCTTCTTCTTCTTCTTCTCAGGTCAATAACCGTCGGTTCGGCCTCTCTATTTGTGATCGTTTGGTGGCGTCTGGCAGTCTGTTCCGATCGACGCACCTCTCCCTGTGGTGTCACGACAACAAGCCGGGGAAGAAAGAGAAACAGCAGAAACACGATTTCCACCTGCGGCCGACTTCACAGACCTCTCTCTACATCTCCCTTTCGCTCGCTTGACTTTGGTGTCTTTTACGTTCTACGCTGGCGTCCAACTTCACTTCCACTTCGGACCAGAGTCCTGCTGTTTTCCCCGTTGGCTGGGAGTCGTCTCGCATCCCGTTTGGCCACCCCTCGAGCTGTCCACCCACCCACTTGTCCCGGTCATCACGACAAGGGCAATACCAGCATTCGACTTCGGTGTTGTTGTGCACCTCAGCTGCAACAGCCAATTGCCGACCGATATTGCAATAACCTGGGGAAACACGGCACAAGGCCTGGTTAGCTCGCGGCCTCTTTCTGGCAAAGACATTATTATCCTCATTAACCTTCACGACGCGCTGCTGGCCCAGTGTCTTTCAACACCTGACAGCCTTCACAATATCCGCCGGCCCGGAAACCTCAGTCTGTCTGGCCTGACCTGCCTTGTTTGGCAACATCCAGCTGCTGGACCAACCGCGCTCTCAAGTAGCAACCCGGACGAAGGACGACGCCGCAGACCCGACTGTTCCCCTCAGGTCCTCCTGCGCCCGCCGCTTTCTTACACCTCGTTGGCATTTGGGAAATTTCTTGTTCATCGGCGGGCTTGGTCGTTGTTGGTCAAGATCAGAGGAGGACAGCCGACGGCTTTGATTACTTCTCTGGTCATTGTCACCCAACAACAATGGGAATGTTCGGTTTCTGCGGCCTTCCTCAATAACCCAACCCTCCCAAACAACATTTTAGGACCACACAAGAGGCTTTTATTTTTTATTTTAGTTTTTTTTTGTCGCCGGAAAGTCGCCCGAAACAGTTTTTTTCACTTTTGATCAGTCACCACCGCCTTCCTCGACCAACTCCTCCACCATGGACCTTCACAGATATGGTCCCCCGCCGGGGCCTCTCATTCCGGCCGCATTATTACAAGTACGAGATGAAGGATCGACAACGATAAGGTCGACAACTGTCGCCCCAACACCGAGCTCTACGATTTCCCCCTACAACACCGGCCTCAACGGCGTCAACCAGCCAAACAACATGCTTTTCACCGACATGCTATGGTGGAGTCTCGGCGTCGTTGGCCTAATGATGCTGCTGATCAGGATAGGTCAACTAGCGTGGGCGAAACTGCGACTTGTCACCGCCATGTCCTTACCAGGGGATCAGCAAGGATTCTGGAGAGTGACACAGTGGGACTGGATGCCGGGCTTGAAGAGGGGGCTGATTTACGCGCCGCTGTGGAAGAAGCGACACAACCGCGAAATTCGACTTTCCGGAGCCGCCAATATGGGAACACTGCCCTCGAGATTCCACGCCATCCTCCTCCTAGGGTACCTGGCTAGCAACCTGGCCTACATGTTCATCCTCGACTGGAAAAACGAGAACAAGTACGCGCTGTGCGCCGAGATACGCGGACGCTCGGGAACACTTTCCGTCGTGAGCATGGTGCCGCTCATCATCTTCGCTGGCCGCAATAACCCGCTGATCGGCCTCCTCAACGTCAGCTTCGACACATACAACTTACTGCACCGGTGGATGGGGAGGGTCGCTATCATCGAGGTCCTCATCCATTTTCTTGCCTGGGCGATCGTCCAGGTGGCCGACGACGGATGGGCGGGCGTGAAACGTAGGATCCTTTACGACCGCTTCATCAGCTCTGGCACTGTTGGCGTGGTGGCGATGGCCATCATGCTGGTGTTGGCGTTCTCCCCTGTACGCCACGCCTTTTACGAGACATTCCTCAACACACACTTATTCTGGCCTTGATCGCCTTCATCTGCACCTGGGTCCACTGCGTCTCCGCGACGGTGCCGGGCGGTCTCCCGCAGACCCCATGGATCCTGGCCATCATGGCCCTGTGGCTCGCCGAACGAACAGCCCGCATGCTCCGGCTCGCCTACGCCAACTGGTCATCCCGCGGGTTTACCGAGGCCATCGTCGAGCCCATGCCGGGCGAGGCCTGCCGCGTGACGATGCACCTCCCCGCTTCGTCAACATCAAACCTGGACAACACGCCTACCTCCGCTTCGCCGGCGTCAACTGCTGGGAGAACCACCCGTTCTCCATCGCCTGGTACGAGCACTCTCACGGCAAGGACGACATCCTCCCCATCACCGAAAAGGACCCCCTCCGAGGCGTCGGCCACCCCATCGGCACCACCGTCTCCTTCATCATCGGCGCGCACTCGGGTTTCACGCGCAAGCTCTACAACAAAGCCAGCTCCAGCTCCAGCAACCGCGCCATCTCCATGCGCGCCGCCTTCGAAGGCCCCTACGCCGGCCACCACAGCATGGACAGCTACGGCCACTGCGTGCTCTTCGCGGGCGCGACGGGCATCACGCACCAGATCAGCTACCTGCGCCACCTGATCGAGGGCCACAATGCCGGCACCGTAGCCACGCGCCGTATCACCCTCGTCTGGATCGTCCGAGATTATGAGGTGCTCGAGTGGGCGCGGCCCTGGATGGACCAGATCCTGAGGCTACCGAACCGGAAGCAGGTGCTGCGCATCAAGCTGTTTGTGACGCGACCCAGGGCGACGAGCCAGGTGGTGTCGAACTCGACAACGGTGCAGATGTTCCCCGGGAGGCCGAACATCCCGATGCTGCTGGGCAAGGAGGTAGGGGAGCAGATGGGGGCGATGTGGCGTGTCGGTGTGTGGGCCGGGAGGGTTGGCGGACGATGTGCGGGATGCGGTGAGGAAGGTGCAGGATCATGGGACAGTGGTGGATTTTGTGGAGGAGAGCTTTACGTGGTGATTTGGATTTGTCTGGGGATAGGAGGGGTAGAGGTATTTGAATTGGTTTGGGAGCGAGCAGAACGCCTAGGGATGGACGATCATGACGAGCAGTGCATCGATCCGCATCAATCCAGTCCACGAAGCAGCATTTATACCTATTTGTGTTTATCACGGCGATCTGTACTTTACGGTGTTTGGGTTCATATCAGGAACGGGAGGCATGTGGGTGCATATTTCGGGGCATTTCAGCCCGCTTTTCTTAGTGTTTATCATCTTTCGGTGAATAAGAGAACAATGAGTCGGGCGAACAGTGTCTTGTCTCCTGGCATGTAATACTCAACATTATCTGGGATGGAGGATGGCTGGGGTCGAAAGAACCACTCTCCTTTGTTTTAAATCTCCGTATACATGAAGGAGATGGGAGGATTTCAACCCACAACACCGCGTATTGCGACAGTCTCATTCATGGTTCCCATGTCCCAGCAAGGGACTCGTCCGACTTCAGTGTGGCTGACCTAGCCGATGCTCCATGGCTGGACCCTCGCCTTCAATGCAGGGAGAGAGGCCCTCTCTCAGAGGCGGACAAGAGAAGCTGGTCCGTTCTTGCCACCCCTCCTCCGTTGTTATCGCTGCAGAGTTCGACTGAGTCGAATTTACTTGAGGATGATCGCAGGTACATCGCAGACAACGTGGCCAGGGTCTACCGTATCTTTCCATGTATTTGGAACCGGCTTCAGAACTCAGGTAGTCCCGATCATAGACGCCCATCTGTCACTGATGTCATGCTCGGCCTGCCCATAGGATACGCGGCTACGGGCCGGTAAGGCATGCCAGACACCACCACCGGAGCCTCGCATTTTGTCTGATGATCTACGGGATGAGCGTCACGGATGTTGGCTGCGCATACTTAGTATGATGGGTAATGAAAAGCTCCATGCGGGGTACCCACGCCAGCCGAGGGCAGAATATCCACTCCCTATACAGTAAATACACTAAATAGCTAGCTAATATTTTGTATGCATCCCCTTAGCTGCAATTACCGCTTTGCACCGATCTGGCATCGAGGCCAACAGCTCCTTCAAGTAGTCGTCTGGTAGTGCCTCCCAAGCCTCATTGACATACTGGCGCAGCTTATCGTACGAGGGCTTTTCTTCAAGGCCATACCGGTCTTCGATCCAGTCCTTCATCCAATTCCAACAAGACTCAATAGGGTTCAAGTCCGGTGAAAAGGGTGGCCACTCCATCACAATGATACCTCGCTCGCGGAGATCTTCCCTGGTCTCTGCAGCTGCATGCCCTGGAGCGCCGTCTTGCATCAGGATCAGATCCTCGCCAAGTTGTGCCTTACACAACTGTACCCAGCCATGAATCACAGGTACAGTATATGCGCGGTAGGTCTCAGCGTTGATCTTTCCCCAATCCTTTTCCCAGAAGATCCCAGGGCCTTTGCCTAAGCCAGAGAAGCAACCCCAGAACATCCAGCCCCCCTTGCGTTGATGCTTTTCCACAATGCAAGTAGGATCCCACTCCTCGCCTTGACGCCGGGTTACATACTGCTTCCTATGCGGGCCACCAGTAACCCAGGTCTCGTCGGTCCAAAGGATCTTTGCCCACTGCTCAGGGGTCCAATGTTCATGCTCTTTAGCCCAGGTCTCTCGGAGCTGCCGGGTTCGTTCGGTAATCGGTGGCTTCTTCCGGGCAACTCGTCGGCGGAAGCCCAGGCGATAAAGGGCGTGCTTGATCACCCACATGCCGAAGACCCCAGCGAAGATGATTGTTGAGAGCTCGAGGAAGCCCATTCGACGGGTTTTCTTGCTGGAAACGACATATTGAACAAGCTCCTTTTCTTGCTCTAGTGTTAACGTCCGTGGCCGGCCAGTGCTCCGCCCAGCAGTGGCGTCGCGAGCGCGAATAGCCGTCCGGATCTGCGCTTTGGTGTAGCCAGTGATCCTCTGGATCTCGGCTTGGCTTTTGCTGGCATCGAAATATAGAACCCGAACTCGCTGACGCTCTTCGGTAGTAAGCTGTTTAGTGCCGCTGGATCCCTTTGGCCGCGCCATTGTTGTAGTACTACGTACTATACTGCTGCAAGTTGAAGGTCGATTCTATCGAAAAGGAGGTTAAAGTGGAAAATTGGGTGTGTTCAGCCTATTGGTCAAAACGCGTGGATTGTTGTGCCCCACAGGTACCTGACTTGGGGGTTTTCTTTTTGCACGCGACCACAGTAAAAGTAAGGAGATCGTGTCCGATCTTCGGTTCCTGGAGACCCGCTTCTGTCGAAACACCATCCAAGGTGGGGGGAACAGAAACGCCGCCCCACCAGTGGGGTTTGGTGGATCGCGAGCCCTGGTCGTTTTCCCCGCCATTGGGCTTGGGGGATGGAACAGTCACAAACATGTGTCACAGTCGGACATGCCACAAACAAGAACATCAGGGGCGGAAGGGAGATGCCGGAGATTCCTAGCTCCCTGGGCAAGAGAGATTCGAGGAGGGAAAATACTCTGCAAGCAGAATTGCTTCAATGGATGGTGGCGGGGGGGGTTGTTGAATCAGGAGCAGAGCAGAAAATGATGGGGTTCCGAACCCCGCCATGGATTTCAGCACATCTCTGTGCTTTGAGAAGGGGCGGCCGCAGGCGCCTCACAAACATAGTCATCGTGGTGGCGGAAAAGATGGACTAACTATCGACGGTGGGGCAAAAATGCAGCAAAACGTGGATGATCGGATGCTGGAATTGGCACAATGGGTCCTTTTTGTTGCGCGGGTCGGGAGCAGCAGGGCCCGGCGTCGAAGCTCCTCTATTTTATGACTCAGGCTGGTCCTTGCCCTCTCGCCATTTATACCAGTCAACTTCCACTGTCACATCACAGCCTGTCTTGCCCAGCGTCGTTCAGATCAGTCTTGCTTTGATTTCGGATCCCGAGTCGACTTCGAGAATTATCCAACTAGTCTCGCGCGGCTTCTTTCGCCCCTAACGCGCACTCAAAATGCCGATGTAAGCCCAACCGCCGCGAGGCTCCTTTGCGTGCGTCACAGCATCGCCGAAGCAAAGACTCACAGTCAATTGCCACAGGCTCAAGGATCCCTCCAAGAAGTACAAGAGGTTCCCGCCTATCAACCTCCCGGACCGCCAATGGCCGAACAAGACCATCGACAAGGCGCCACGGTGGCTTGCGACAGACCTTCGGGATGGCAACCAGAGCTTGGTTGATCCCATGGTGAGTCACCCAATGCATTTCGCTTTGTAGCATGTTGCTGCCAGTAGTCGGCTGACCACCGGCCCTGCAGAATGGAGATCAGAAGTGGGAGTACTTCCGCATGCTGTGCGAGCTCGGCTACAAGGAGATCGAGGTTTCGTTTCCCTCGGCATCACAAACCGATTTCGACTTCACTAGACGCCTGATCGAGACCCCAGGAGCGGTACCCGACGATGTTTGGCTCCAAGTCCTGTCTCCCTGCAGAGAGGACCTCATCCGCGCACGATCGAGTCCTTGAAGGGGGCCAAAAAAGCAATTGTCCACATCTACCTTGCCACAAGCGAGTGCTTCCGGAGGGTTATCTTTGGTTTCTCCGAAGATGAGAGCGTTGAGCTGGCAAGCAGGTGCGCGGCTCTGATACGATCCCTCACCAAGGACGACCCCTCGCAAGCGGGCACGGAATGGGCCTTCGAGTTCAGCCCAGAGACCTTCTTGACACCAGCCCGGAGTTCATTGTGAGGATCTGCGAGGCCGTCAAGAAGGCGTGGGAGCCGACGGAGGAGAACCCCATCATCTTCAACCTCCCCGCGACAGTCGAGATGGCGACCCCGAACGTCTACGCCGACCAGATCGAGTACTTCTGCCGGAACATCTCCGAGCGCGAGAAGATCTGCGTTTCCCTCCACCCCCATAACGACCGTGGATGCGCCGTCGCTGCAGCCGAGCTTGCTCAGATGGCTGGTGCTGACAGAGTCGAGGGCTGCCTCTTCGGTAACGGAGAGCGCACTGGCAACGTGGACCTCGTCACCCTCGCCCTGAACCTCTACACTCAGGGTATCTCGCCCAATATCGACTTCTCTGATCTCAACAGGGTCATCAGGGTAGTAGAGGAGTGCAACAAGATTGAGGTGCACCCCCGTGCGCCGTACGGTGGTTCCTTGGTGGTGTGCGCCTTCAGCGGTCACACCAGGATGCCATCAAGAAGGGCTTCCAGTTGCGCGAGAAGGAGGGCAAGGAGTACGACGATTATTGGCAGATCCCCTATCTCCCCCTCGACCCCAAGGATATCGGCCGGGACTACCAGGCCGTCATCCGTGTCAACTCGCAGAGCGGCAAGGGTGGCGCCGCTTGGATCATCCAAGCAGCACTTGCACCTCGACCTTCCCCGTGGCTTGCAAGTCGCCTTCGCCAAAGTGGTACAGAACATGGCCGAGAAGAAGGGCCGGGAGCTTCTCCCGACCGAGATCACAGACTTGTTCCGGGAGACATACTCGCTCACTCAGAAGCCGCGTTTCAACATCGTCGACTACACCATCTCACCCGACCGGTCAACCTCGCCGGCGCCGCCCGAACCTGGTAAGACCCAGGACACACGGAATCTCCGGAGAGTGTTCCAGGGCGTCATCTCGATCGATGGCACCGAGTACAAGCTCCGCGGCCGCGGCAACGGCCCGATCTCGAGCCTGGCTAATGCCTCGGACTGTCGGCATCGACCTCGATGTGCAGGACTACAAGGAGCATGCTGTCGGCCGGGGTCGGGATGTCAAGGCCGCGACGTACATTGAGTGCACTGCTGCCGGAACCCAGGATAGGGTCTGGGGCGTCGGCATTCACGAGGATGTTGTCCAGAGCTCCCTGATTGCTCTCCTCAGCGCCGCCAGCAACGTAAGTGCTTCGTCCTTTAACGATCGATCCATTCTCATGGTTAACCTGGGCATTACCGCTGACCTGTTTGGTGCAGTTCACCCCAGCCGACAAGGGAGCCCTGTGATCTCTAAAGCAACTGTCGATGGTGCCAACGGCAAAGTGCCGGACATCATCAACGCCCTTGAGGCGAAGGCGGATGAGATGTGATTGGATGTACCAGTCATCCAACAAGCATTACCTGCAGTCTTGCTGGGGATGTCAACAGGTGGTGGAGATCTCGATCTCATCACTCTATTCAGGAAAAGCGGAAAAAAAAAAGGATGCATTCAAAGCCCCTAAAAAGTTAGCCGTTGGGCCTTGCTAATACCAGGAGCGTCATCGTGTGATCGTTTGTTTGGCAATGCGATTAATATAGTGTTCAGTAGCTTCTCATCGACTAGGCTGTTCAAAATGTCTTGTTGATTATTGGTCATGACTGTCAAAGGTGCTGTCGAGAGTCAAATGTGACTCGGACAAGCAGCTGAATAGGGAAGGGCTCAAAGGACTCACACCTCTCCTGGGACTCAAAAGGGAGGGTTAAGGTAACGTGCTCAGCCTCAGGAAGAAGATCCGGTCCCTGACCCAGGCATTGGAAACCAGGGAGTGTGCCGTTGCTCTCACCGCTCTCGCACCTTTACCCATGTGCCAAGACTTCACCGAAATTCCGAGAGAACGCAGACGAACCTGCTGCCTGTGGCCTTGTGATATGAAGGCACAGTAACTTTGATGGAGATATTGACCGTTCTTGGAGAGGCGGGGTTCAGAACCCCACTTCGGGGCAAGAGAAGGGGAATGATTATCAGCCCCAGGCCTGGGAGATGGATTGAGAGCCGGTTGTAGGCAAGAGCACGACAGAGGAAATGCTGGGATAGACGGAAATAGAATCCAACAGAAGAATTGGAGTATCCCACTCCAACGCCGTTTGTTTCTTTTGGCTTTTTCATAGGTTGCGTTGCCTGCTCCGTCGAAGCATCCATTTCCAGCTCCTGGACGGCATGGAGGGCACCTTCCTCAGCAGGAAGCGGCGTGATTTAACTAAGGTAGCCCTACGAGCCTGCCACGCGGTATTCACACTGTGCACTTGTTCTTTACCATGGCCCCTGATAGCTCTGGATCCAGCCATATACAGTGCGAATTCATGGACGGTATCTCAGCTTTGGTTCCACCGTTGGCAACTTGACTGCCAACGCCCCTGTCAACTCCGCATCATCTGCCTCAAAGTCCACCCTCTGTTGCCTCGATTGTTCCTCGCAGTTTCAGTTGGCAGAAACCCGTCCCGTGCGCCTACGGTCTTTGTTATCGGTCAACGGGGCATTTGTCTCCTTCGACACACTCTTTTGCGTCACATTCCATCTCTTCTCAAGCAACGCAAGCTCCATTCCCAGATCTCGCTGGGTTCCTTGTGGCGCGGTATTGGCGGCATCCACATTCACCGGACTGGGACCTGCGATTGTTGACAACAAAAATTTTGAACAAAACAGACCCGCACACCTCACCTCTCGGCTGTCCTTCAGCACCTGCGAATATCTCATCCTCTCCAACGTCCCTATCTTTCTAAAGACACCTCGACGTGTTTTGCTGATCCTGCACTTTCCCTCTCGACCCAGGCCTCTCCGATACCTCCTCACCCTGTGGAGCCTCGACCCCCCCCGCCTGTGCTCCCGCGCAAACTTTAGCTGCGAAAGGCATTGCCCTTCTCCCCGGCAACCCTTCTTCTCTCACCTTCGCAGCCCCCGCTTTCCACCACCTCGACCTCTGGCCGCAGTACTCAGATCACAACCATGGAAGGCGCACCGGACATCAACACTGTCCTCACCAACTCGCTGAGTCCTGGTAAGTCCGCTGCATCCCAAAACCTGGTTGTTTTGCCACGCAAATCGCGCCGAGAGCCCCCTGCAACAACCGTGACGGCCTCCATGCTGACTGCGCCCCTCCAGACGCGACTCTGCGAAATGCGGCCGAGCAACAGCTTACCCACGCCGCCGAGACCAACTTTGTAAGACCATCTCCAACATGTCGTGCTGCTCCGGATGTGCCCCGCTGACATGATTTTCTTCTCAGTCCCAATACCTCCTTACACTTGTCCAAGCGTTGGCAAATGAGAGCGCGAAGGCCACATTCGAGCCGCCGCCGGTATCGCGTTGAAGAACGCCTTCAGTGCGCGAGAGTTCGCGAGACAAGCTGAATTACAAGCGAAATGGCTCAACCAGACCGACCAAGAAATCAAGACCCGCATCAAGCAGCTCGCCCTGGAGACGCTCTCGTCTACCAATGCGCAAGCCGGCCAGGCCACCGCTCAGGTCGTTGCCGCCATTGCCGCGATCGAGCTGCCCGGAATCAGTGGCCCGACCTCATGCACGCGCTCGTCCGGAACGTTAGCGAGGGTTCCCAGCACCAGAAGCAGGCGTCTCTTACCACGATCGGCTTCATCTGCGAGAGCCAAGACACGGAGCTCAGGAACAGCTTGGTCGGCCATTCCAACGCCATCCTGACCGCCGTGGTGCAAGGCGCGCGCAAGGAGGGCCTAACAATGAGGTTCGCCTTGCTGCCATCACCGCCCTCGGCGATTCGCTCGAGTTTTGTGGGCAACAACTTCAAGCACGAGGGCGAGCGGAACTACATCATGCAGGTCGTTTGCGAGGCTACCCAGGCCGAGGATTCCCGGATACAACAGGGTGCCTTTGGGTGCCTGAACCGCATCATGGCTCTCTACTACGAGAACATGAGGTTTTACATGGAGAAGGCTCTCTTTGGCCTCACCATTCTTGGCATGAAGAACGATGATGAGGATGTTGCCAAGCTCGCGGTCGAATTCTGGAGCACTGTGTGCGAGGAGGAAATTGCCATCGAGGACGATAACGCCCAGGTCGAAAGCTCTGACCAGATGCGCCCGTTCTACAACTTCGCCCGTGTCGCGACGAACGAGGTCGTCCCCGTTTTTGCTCGGCCTGCTCACCAAGCAGGACGAGGATGCGTCAGACGACGAGTACAACATCTCCCGCGCCGCCTATCAATGCTTGCAGCTCTACGCCCAGGCTGTCGGTGCCGCCATTATCCAACCCGTCATCCAGTTCGTCGAAGCCAACCTGCGCCACGAGGACTGGCATCACCGTGATGCAGCTGTGTCTGCCTTCGGCGCCATTATGGATGGTCCCCGAGGAGAAGGTGCTGGAGCCCATTGTGAAGTCAGGCATGCAGCCCCTGATTAGTATGATGGAGGATCCTTCCGTTCACGTGCGGGACTCTACCGCCTATGCCCTGGGCCGGATCACCGAGGCCTGCTCTGAGGCTATCGACCCCAGCCAGCACCTCGAGAAGCTGATCCAGTCCCTCTTCAACGGCCTGATGAACAACCCCAAGATGGCGGCTTCTTGCTGCTGGGCTCTGATGAACCTTGCAGAGCGCTTCGCCGGTGATCTGAGCGCTGCCCAGAACCCACTGACCCCGTACTTCAACCAGAGCGTCACCAACCTGCTGACGGTGACTGGGAGGATGGACTGCGAGCCTGCCGTGCGGACCGCAGCGTACGAGGTCCTGAACGTGTTCGTGCAGAACGCTGCCAACGACAGCCTCGGCGCGATTGCGTCCCTTTCCACCGTTGCCATCCAGCGTCTGGAGGAGACCCTTCCCCTCCAGCAGCAGGTTGTCAGCGTCGAGGACAGGATCATCCTGGAGGACATGCAGACCAGCCTTTGCACTGTTTTGCAGGCCACCATCCAGCGGCTGGACAAGGAGATCGCTCCTCAGGGCGACAGGATTATGCAGATTCTCCTGCAGATTCTGAGCACTGTTGGTGGCAAGTCGAGCGTTCCCGAGTCTGTCTTTGCAGCCATCAGCAGTCTTGCGAATGCAATGGAGGAGGATTTCGTCAAGTACATGGATGCCTTCGCTCCTTTCCTCTACAACGCCCTGGCCAACCAAGAAGAGTCGGCTCTCTGTTCGATGGCTATTGGCCTCGTCAGCGACATCACTCGGTCCATGGGCGAGAGGAGCCAGCCGTACTGTGACAACTTCATGAACAATCTCTTGAGCAACCTTAGGGTTTGTTGCCACCCTCCAACTCTATTCTAGGGGACTGGATCACTGACGTTGACTCTGTTGCAGAGCACTGCGCTTGCTAACCAGTTCAGCCGGCCATCCTCCAGTGCTTCGGCGATATTGCTGGCGCTATTGGCGGCCATTTCGAGACCTACCTGGCCGTCGTGGCCCAGGTGTTGCAGCAGGCTGGTACCATCACGGCCGGCAACGACACCTCCTATGAAATGTTCGACTACATCATTGCCCTGCGCGAGGGCATCATGGATGCTTGGGGTGGCATCATTGGTGCCATGAAGAGCAGCAATAAGAGTAAACTCCCCCCTCAGCCCCTGAACCTACAACTCTCTAACATGGTTGCTGCAGCCGGTATCCTCCAGCCTTATGTGGCGTCCATCTTCGAGCTGCTCAACACCATCGCCAACGACGCTAACCGCAGCGAGGCGCTAATGCGCTCCTCTATGGGCGTTATGGGTATGTGAGCCAGTGGAGATCATGTATGTTCCTTGTTGGCTAACTGGTGACAGTGATCTGGCCGACGCGTATCCCAACGGTCAGCTCGCTGATGCTTTCCGCCAAGACTGGGTCACGGCGATGATCAAGGAGACACGGTCGAACCGAGAGTTCCAGTCCCGCACGATCGAAACTGCTCGCTGGGCCCGGGAGCAGGTCAAGCGCCAGATCGGTGGCACGCAGTCTGTCATGCACCAGACATGAGAGGATTCAGGTTGACGAGCACGGCACTGCCGTTCTGCGTCCCCAACATCCATCTCGGTCCTCCAGATCGCCATCGGTGTCGCCTCCGTCGCTTCGATCTCCCCGCCCCGCGATCACTTCGGACGAAGTGCGCCGTTCCCTATCCCCAACCACACCCTTCCCACACGACACCAAACACCCTCGACGACCAAGGCCGGCATACCACGAACACATGACCCAGCACCAAGATGCACAGATGATGTGTATATAGACCCCATGGCCCCTTCAATCGGACATCATACCCCTAGAAAGTCACTTCACTATTTTCACGAGCACCTTTCGGCTGCTGACCAATGTTTTTCTAATCTTTTTTACACGGGTTTTACTGGGATGACGATAGAGATATCATGTACTGTTCCATGCTTCTAAGATGTAGAGGCTTGGAGCAACTGCACCTTCATGTAGACTTCGGAAACGGATTGTTACCCAAAAGGAGTCGGTACGGGATGGCTGAAGCTGATGTGCGTAATCTCAGGTGACAGTGCACGGGGACCTGGAGCCCGGTTTGGGGAGATCGGAGGATCAGGGATGGGGATGGACACGGTCAACAAACGCATGGGCGGAGTCCTCGAGATGATAGGAGAGTATGGGAATCACCAGCGATGGAACATCCTCTGGTGTTTGTGTGTTTGGGGTGGTACCCAACTTGACAGATTTATTCCCCTACCATATCCCAGAACAATGCAACTCGTGCCTTCCAACACGCTGCTCCAAATCTCTCTTGGCTCATAGCCACAGGCTTGGAATGTCTACTGGGCAGGCAATGTCCTCGACATGCACAAGCTTCAGTCCGTTGACTTAGGTGGACCTGGTGAATCGGGTAGCAACCAGATTGAAGAACACTGTGTGCTTCCGATGTACACAGCATCTAGCTAAGGTGGAGCAAAGGGCAGGAGCTCAGCTATTCGTTCTGTTTTTGAGATCACACAATTAGGCGCTTGGGTGAGAAGAGATGAGGCAGGGTTCAGTTAACTGCAGCATTTTGAATGGGTGAAATATCACTTGCGACAAGTGAGGACCTTTCTTTATGCCCGTGCAAACGGTCATCCTTCGTTGGGGCAAGTTGGGCACCATTACTTTCATCGCAGGGACTGAGCTCTCAAAGAAAGTGTGCAGTTATTGCAATTGGGTAATAAGTGCAAAAATATTTTACACTTGACTGATAGACTGGTAGCACCGGAAGATGTCCTGTACGTTGCTGAACTTGGACTTTGAGGGAAACTTCGTATTGTTCAGTCTTTGAGTCATCGGTCTGTGCGCGTTTCAGGTGACGGTGCTACAGTGGAAATACGAGAGAGTGTCTCCTGACCACGCGGCAGTGCCAGGGCTGCACCTCCTGAGCTTTCAGGTTGCTTCGCTCTGCCTCATTTGGGTGAAATTGCAGGTCTTGGCAAATTTCACCTTGTGTCAGTTTTGAAGTTGGCAGGCGACAGAACACAAACGACAAGAGTCGCCGCGATGAGACTCTGATACCTACGGTACGCATAGGTGTATTGAAAGAAGTACGCCGGCTTGAGGGCGATGGGCTTCCCATGAGTAGTTGCAACTTTTACTGGTGGTGCCTTCTCTTTCCCGAGAGAAGGGGTTCTCTCAGATGAGATATCACGTGTCAATTGTCCGTAACGATATTTCTACAACCCAGAAGTGGGTTAACTGCACAGTTCCTTTTTCCGCAGGCACATCAAGCAGGAGGTTACCAGGATCAACAAGTTGAAGCCCTCATCTGGATTGATTACTTTTCGGACGGGACTGATTTTATTTTCTTGTGACGAGGTACAAGACACAAGGCAGCCGGCATTCCCCGCCTGCCGTCAAACAAGCCCAGCAAGGCGGGGCCTTCTTCCCGTGCCAATTGACGAACCCAGATTGGGCCTGGATTGCCCTGCCGGCAACAGCAGAGATCCAGCCCCACCGGACCGCGACCAGCGCTCCGGCAAGGAACCGTTGAGCGTGCTGGAGCTTCCGGAATCATACGACGGTACCTCGACGGCCTCCGAGACGCGTTGTCTCGAGGCTCCGACATGGACGTCGGGATGGAGCCGCCGGGCCCGCCCACTGTGCCGGCGGCGGCCCCCGTCTCCCTTCCTGCAACAAATCTCGGGCATGACCAGACTCTGCTTGAAGGAACTGCGCCGCCTACTGTCGTAAGACGGAGAGCTCCAATAGCCTGCAGAAGGTGCGTCGTGTCCGATTGCTCTTGACCACCTGTGTGCTCATGCCGTCCCGATGTTTCATTTCATGTTCTGCTGCTCTCGTAGACACGTTGATCCTGACGTGCAGTGCCAGGTGCCGCCGGATGAGAAGCAAATGCCTCCACGAGAAAGCTCAGCCGCCGTGTCGAGCATGTCTCGACGCCGGGCTTGGCCCTAATGACTGGTGAGGGCGCTGTCGGCCTCTCCTTCTTTGATGACCCGTTAGCGCTGATGCATGAACCCGAAGCGTCTTCCCCGTACGCGGCCAGCCGGACCAGGACCGCGAGTACCGTCACCCTCGAGTAAGGGCCGACAAGAGCAAGAAGCGGGAGGTGGCTAGGGCACGGGACGTTCACGCCTCGCTACACCTACCGTTCCAGACAGCGCCTGGTCTTCCACGGGTCGCCGACGATTGGGACCTCCTGCCGCCGCTGCCCGAGATCATCGATGCTGTGAACAAGTTCACGCGTCATTACTTCCAGCTGGGCTTCATCCCGAAGGACCTGTTTCCAGAGTGTCTGCGGACCCAGCATCGGACCGTCAGCCCGTTCTTCCTACTCGGAATCCTTAGCGTGTCTGCGCGGTTGACACCTGCGTTGGTCGAGCGGTACGGGAGTGCTGTCAGGGCCTCGGAGACTTTCATGGAGCATGCCTCGGCGATGGCCTTGAACGAGATCTACAAGGAGCCGACGTTGGAGAGATGTCAAGCGTTCTATCTGCTCAGCATCGCGCAACAGGGGAGTGGGTTGAAGCACAAGAGCTCTGTAAGTGACCTTCCCTCTCTCAAGCTTCAGTTCATACACGGGGTATGGGTATCTGATTGGAAGAATAGATCAACATGGCGGTTGCAATGCGGATGGCAACCTTGATGCAGCTGCATGGGAGGAGACCTATGTCATACCAAGCCCCAGCACCAAGGAACTCATCATACGCGCCGAATCTGCCAGAAGGACCTTGGTATATTTTTTCTGGCTATCAAAATCTATTGGAATCATTCCTGAAGACTGACAAGTGTCACAGTGGATGTTGCACAGCCAGGACAACCTGCACTCAGGGCCGAGGTCCCCCGTGTTGTTATCAGCGAGCGACATTACAGCGTTGCTTCCGAGCCACGAGAGTGACTTTGCCAATGCACGGGAGCCGGAGTCAAGAGCGGCGCTCGAGGACACGCCCCCGGCTCTCGCAAATCCAGCGCTGGTCGCTGACGGAGGGCGGTCCCTCTTTGCGGCTCTCATTCAAGCACACCACTACTGGGGAGCGATATTCCGGCGAGCTGTCAATAACAATAAAAGCCCGCGACCATGGGAGGCAAACAGCGAGTATGCCCAGATGGAGAGGCGCCTCCGGGAATGGGAGGAGGGCCTTCCGCATGAATACAGGTGGAGCAGCGCCCTTCTCAAGAATTATAAACAAGAAGGCCTAGACTTGGTATGCGGTGGTGGTTTTGTCCTTCTTGCCCGCTACCAAGCATCGCTAACTTCTGTGGTAGGGATATCTGGGGGTGACCATGATTCCCCGCCTCTGCAATATTGTGATGCGGAAGGCATATTTGCATGAGTAGGAATTTGTCTGCCTTGTCCTTCTGAAGGCATTGCTGATAGCTGCTTGAACAGAATAATATCTCACCACAAGTCGAACAGCGACTTGACCGCGTTTTGGACCGACATGGCACACAAGCTCTTCTGGAATGTCAATGCTCTTTACGAGCAGATCGACACCCATTACGCCGACAGGTCTCCGGATGAGGGCCCAGGTGCCCAGATGGCGGTGAGCATATAAACCCCAAAAAGCGGGCTGAAGCAGACTTTACTGAATGGGATCGTCGCAGGCGTTTTGTGTCTACAGTTGTGGCTTCCTGGCTTGCTACCCGTGCAAGTTTCCGAACAGTGAGTTTCTGTCCTATATGGGGTGGTGGACTTCAACTCGATACTGATCGCCCATATCAGTCTGTCCCGAGGCCTCTATTACACACAACGCCCCGACGATGGTGCAGCGGAGTCTCAGTATCCTTGCCGAGATGAGCAATTTCTGGCCTCTTGCGTCCCGATGGTATGACCACCTGGACAAATTCTACAAGTCCCCGAACGGCACGACAGCTGGGGCTGAGGGCAGCATGGCGGATAGCGTGAGTTCTGAACCCGGTTCTTGAGCCATTAAACCGTGGGAATCTGCCTAACTCGAGAAAGCGGGAACCAATACCTCATGTCCTCCACCCGCCGACCAGCCGAACAGTGATGAAGCCGATCCAACCACGTCTCGTTGCTCCAGTTCCCGACGATAAAGGATTAAACGGCATTCCACCTCAGGATCCCAGCATTCCCATGATCTCCCTTCCCCAAGGCGCTCCCGCCTCGCTCGCGTATACCGATCCAAGCCTCCACCCGCCCATCCCTCAATCGCAGGTGTCCCCGGCGCTCCCTCCTCCACAGGTCATGGCCGTCCATGGACAAGCGCCTCCGCCGCCTCCGCCGCCCAAAGACAGACGACGGACGGCCTTGGTTTACTGATCGAGGCGTTTGACACTCACCAGACGGCGGCCGCACCAGTACCGGGGACCACAGCCGCGCCTCCACTGGGCCCCGGAGTAGTGTATGATCCGCACACCGCATCTCCACACTATTGCCCGCCGCCAGCACTGGCCGTGAATGACGGGTATGAGAACGAGCTGGGGTATTACATGTCTGATGGCGTGCCAGCGCCCGCGGTGCAGCAGAGTTGGGCTGGAGGCGGGGAGTTGTATCCCTACTAGCCCTATCTGAGGTATTAATTGTCTCTGATGTGTCAAGGTTGGTTGTTTGAGATTCGGAGTTTGTCGATCTTGAAAGACGGGAGTTTCTGGTCCGCGTTGCCCTGCCTGGTGTAATCGGCCCGTGGCAAATGCAGTATGGGATAGGGCTCTTTTTGCTTTCACTGGTGGGATATTGTCACTTTGAAGAAGACGGTTGACATGTGGTGCTTGGAGAAACATAGCACAAGGACAAACCGTCAGAGATACTCTTTTACAATGGAATAATACTGAAATCGAAATCGTGACCTCGAACGACATGGCCCAAAGTCGTGACACCCCCTACCCCTTTATGTGCATGTACCGGGGTGCTAGAGCAACTCGCGATAAGGATCTTTATCTCCGATTAAGCCGACCATTGTCCAGCACCCTTTCGTCATCGCGAAATCTACGCACCTCTTTCTCTGCCAAATCCATACGCAGCCGTCGCCTTTTTTCGACGCCTCTTTGCCCACAATTTTAGAGCTATGTCTGCCATGCAGGCAGCCGCCAGACCGGAGTCGGCGCAGAAGGTGCTGTCGCTGGTATGTCTCTTATTTTTTTGCGACCTCCCGGCTTGCCTTCTACAAATCTCGGATGCTTTTGGACGCGTGCCTGTGGAATCAAATAGAATTGTGCTGATGAAAATGCCTTTCTTGCAGTACCGACAACTCCTCCGCCAGGGGAACCAGTTCGCCGCCTACAACTTCAGGGAATACGCCAAGCGCCGGACGAGGGATGCGTTCCGCGAGAATAAGGGCGTCGACGATCCCGAAGGATACAAGAGCTGATGCAAAAGGGGTTGAAGGATTTGCAGATGCTGAAGGTGCGCTGCCTCCCTTGTTTTGTCAGTCGATGAATGGAGCGGGGGGATTCTTGGTCTTAGGTTAGGAGGCTGACTGTTGAGGGTTATGTGATACAGCGCCAGACGGTGATCAGCCAGTTTTACCAGATGAACAGGCTTGTGGTGGAGGGCGGGATATCGGTACGTGGGGATTGCTTTCGGGGACTGGTTGGTTGGTTAGATGCCGGGCGGAATCGCTGACTTGGCGCAGGGCAAGGACGAGGCAGGGCATGGCGAGACGCTCAGGCAGAAGGACACTGGGTGAGTGATGCGCACCGCTCCGAGATTGAGGCCTGTGTTGGTGTACAAAGTGGCACTGACGCTTGTTTAGCTGGGACTGAGCTTGTCCCTGAACTAAGAGCTATTCCTCCACTGCGCTCGCCGAAGATCCTTGGGTTGAGTCCTGGGATCTTGGTGCTGTTGGTGTGTGTAGACTAGTTTATCGAATCGCTCTTCCAGGACATACGGCTTCATCCTTGCACATGTACCTGGAGACATCAGAGGTTGGGCGCGGAAACTGTTTTTGGAACCTCGGTTCGCACTCGGAGGCCTTGCTACCCATACGTTAATCTTGTATCATCTCGAAGAAGAAAGGAGCCATCCTCCGATTCCCATCCAAGTCATCATATCGCTCTTACACTCTTGCAGGTTGGGTAGTGCTGACTGATAAGGCCAGGGTCTGTTGTGACGATAATCGGTTTGCGTTATATTTGTATCGTTGTAAACGTAAGTTACCGATTGGAAGCATTCAACTGATGCTGGCAACGCGCCTGCATCCACGAGCAACATGAATCTGCCATCATAAGTG
Source organism: Achaetomiella virescens (assembly GCA_031001845.1). NCBI lineage: Eukaryota > Fungi > Ascomycota > Sordariomycetes > Sordariales > Chaetomiaceae > Achaetomiella > Achaetomiella virescens. The sequence continues at coordinate 92,853 of JARNGD010000120.1, forward strand.
CTCCTCTCGCACGTCTTTTGCAGCTCTCCGCAACCCATTGCAGCGCCAATTCGCCTTGCTTGATCTGCTAATTTCCGCACACATCCTAAGAACCCCCAAGCGCCCTCCAGAGCAACGCGTCGACCTGGCGCAAACTTCCCAGAGCGCATCTCGGATCCTTGGCTCTCAGCACGGCGACGACTCTCCCCGCACCTCTGGAATCATTGTGCTTGGATACGGACAAGAAAAGAAGCCGGTGACGGCTGTTCAATTGCGGAGCTGCAGGCCCAAGAGAACCTGCAGTAGCAAGACTCAGACGCAGACCCAGACACTCCCGCTGCACCTGTCGCAATGCAGCGCTCCGTGAGTCCAGGCCCTGTTACATTGGCGAGGCGACCAGAACCTCTAACATGATTGCACATAGCAGCAACTTCGAACCGCGACCCAGACGCGCCGGAGCGCCCGCGCTGGTTTTCCTGAACCCGATGATTTTGAGGGTGCGTCGTACGCTTCAGTTCTCGTCACCAAACTCATCTCGCCATCCCTCACACCTCGGTTGAACAACCATGCTGACCCCTGGGCTTCCCAACGATATAGGCCTTCCTGTGCGGCAATGGCGTCAGGAGTGGGTGACGGTTGCGCCGACCCTCCCGCAGGAGATGACCCAACAAGGAGACCGCTGGGCCGTTGAACTTCCCTTCGGTATGCCTAGGGAATCCCATCTTCTCCGCCACACAGCCAGGAACTCCTCCGCGCTGCCAGGTCAGGCCGACTGTACAAGCGTCCTGCGCCGACGGAAGAGGACGAGCCCGATATCGAGGTCGAAGCAACCAAAAACGAGAAGAAAGACTGGGAACCGCCAAACGAGGGGTACATGGTCAAGATGTGGAAAACAGATCCCGAGAAACGCAGAAACCCAGACAGTGTCCCACCTCGCAAAGAGACACAAGAACACCGTCACGCTCGCTTCGAGGGCGGCAGCCGCGCCCGTAACGGGACCCACGGTCATCCGAGCCACCGTTCGCCGTATCGATGCTGCCGGCAATCCCTACGAGCAGACAGTTACCCTTACGAAGGGCAGCAGGTTGATGGCGAGATCATCTCTACGACGGTTGTTCCAGCACCGGTACCAGCCCAGGAACTCCCGGTTCAACAAGCAACACGGCTAGGAGGAGGCCGCCGCCGCCCAAGAGGAAGGCAAAGGGGGTTGGGCGGGGACGGAAGAAGGGAAAGTTACCCTTGCGTTGCCTGCTACAAGGTCGCAGGCTACTGCGTTAGAAGGAGCTCCGGCTGTCAAGACCGAAGCTGTGGGTGCTGACGTGAGTTTCTGGTCCCCAATAGCCTCTGACCCGTGCAACAAAAGGCTAACCACTCCGTGGGCAGGGCATCAAGATAGAGGATATGGAGGACAGCGCGAATCAGGACAGCGAGATGGCGGATATTTCGGGCATTCCTTCAGACGACGATGATGAAGGAGAGGGCGGCGAGGGCGAAGAAGATGAGGAGGGAGAAGAAGAGGGCGGAGATGATGCAGCTGGCGACGAACACCTCCAATGTTGAGACCGGAAACAGTGACGCCCAAGGCCAGGAGACGGAGGACGCCGAGATGAGTGAGGCTATTCAGCCGACCTCTGTTGAGGAAGCCGAAGAATCCCGCCCTTCTGCATCGGATGAGGAAGTCATCATGCCGAAGGTCCGATTTCAGCCACCGACTCTTGGCAGTCTCGCGTCTTCCAGGATTGAGGGAAGTCCCTTGAAGAACGTCATGGTCCAATCCCCGACCGAGCCATCGCCCGTGATCTCAACCAACCCGCCCTTTTCTATTTCCGGCTCCCTCGAAGTGCCGTCCTCCGCGATGTCTATGGACGGTTCAAGCAATGTCCCCAGCCAATCGTTTGCGACTGAGGCAACGGTAGAGGGTGTCAGAGAGGAGACCGCAACTGAGCAAGTCGTCAGCCAGGCGACCGAAGCAGCAGCTCTCCCAGCGGAAGCTACGCCACCAGTCCCCACCAGGGAGATGGTCGAGGTAACAACAACTGCATCAGACCAGATGCAAGAAGCACCCGAACAACCTTCTCTTCCTCCAGCAAACGAGACATCAGAACCTCCTCCGGAAGACACACGGACTGCACGAACAGGCGAAGCCCCTGAGGTCTCCCTCCAGCCCCCCGACTCTCCCGCCCTTCTCCCAACCGTCACCGAGGACGAAGATGACGGGCTTAACCTACTCGGCAGCCTCGAGCGCGAACTCGACCGCCAAGAGGGCATGAGCAGCAGCGCTAGCAGCGGCGGCGGCGGTGAGGAGGGGAAAGCGACACCAAACCCCTCGACAGCGACAGCGACAGCGACAGCGGAGGGGGCGGGAACAGAGCCCGCTATGGCAGCGGCTTTGGGAGAGACGGGCGGTGGAGTCGCGTCGTCCACCGACGATGCTCAGGCGGAACAGTCCGCAGACGGCGCCGCGGCGCCTGTTGTGTCAGGGGACGGTTCATAGCGGAACGGGCTCGGACAAGTTAAGAAGCCTGATAGTGAGGGAGGGTTGTGGTGGTGGTAGCTGGTTTGTACACGTCTAGGGAAATTTTGCGCTGAGATTGTTTGTGTAAGAGGGATTGCTGGGATGGTTTGCTCCTTTTCTTTTTTCCCCCCTTGGAGTCAAAGGGGGTCTGGCTGTCGGGTGAATTATCCCGGGGTTGGCTGGGTTTGGTTAACAACAAGTATCATGTAAAATTGAGCCCTTGGAGGAATGAGTGGCTCCTTGTGTACCGCAGTATAATAGACGATATTGAGTATGGGCTTGCGTGTTACATCTCGGTGTGTCTGCAGAAAGTGATTTGAGATCTGAACTGGACTACCTAGGTAGACAGGTGATGTGAGAACTGTGTCTGCTTCCCACGGCAGCTCCCGAATTGAATGAGTAATTTTAGCTACGTACAACTACAGCACATACACGGCTCTGCTCCACGCGAGCCAGATAGCCCAAGGGTATATGAACGGAGCAACCCAACCATTAGATACAAAGATGTTAAAAAAAAAAAAAAAAAAAAAAAAAAAAAAAAAAAAAAGAGAAGGCGTTGTGCTGCCTGTACCAAGTCTAGCTTTTCTCGGTTCGAGTCATTTATACACATCTGGAAACGCCGCTGCTGCGATGACACCTGGCTTCAAGAAAAGGGTTTAACAAGACAGATAGCTGAATAGGAATAAGGTGACTGTGCAGGGATTGAAAAGAAAGAGACATGTTGTTATGCCCCGCCTCCGCCCCCTGTCATTGAGTTCGCGGCAGTCCTCAATGATACCGGTCCCACAAAGCCGGTCTCGCCCTGTCGCGGTTGCTGCGGCTTGACGTCCTGCATCTCGACACCCTCCTTGGGGTCCACCTCCTCGCGCCTCGTCGGATGACGGGCTCTCCGGTGGGGGCCCAGCCGCTGGTCGCCCTCGGCATGTGCCCTCTTGAACTGGTAGTACGATGGCGGCCGGGGGCGGCACAGCACGACGAACCAGTTCTTGAACCAGCTGCCCTGGGTGAAGGCGCGGTACCGGTCCTTCTTGAGGAACTTGTGCGAGTTGAGGTACTCGCGCGTCGTCTCGCCCCGGCCGTGAGGAAAATGTGGTAGCCCATGAGCGCGGCCGGGTACAGGAAGGCGAGAAAGCCGTAGATGACCATCGCGAAGGGAACGCGGAAGTGGCTGATGGCACCGCCGAAGGAGACGTTTTGGCGGTTCATGTAGACGAGGATCTGGGCGAGTGATGCTCCGGAGAGGTAGAGCGCGAGAATCGTCGCTGCGCTGATGAAGGTAAAGAAATAGCGGTAGTTGCGGCGCCCAACGCAGTTGTTGAGCCAAACGCAGTGGTGGTCTTGCGTCTCGACGCAGTTGTCGCACAGGCGGCAGTGATGGGCGCGAGGAGGGCGCCAGATGTTGCATGTCTTGCAGTACTTGGTGGGGAACCTCCATGGCTGCAGTCCCCGGCTCTGAGGACTTGACTAGCGCCCATTCCGTTGTTGGAGGGGCCAATCTCAGAGGATCATCGTTCGCATCCAAGGGAGGGAAACGGTGCACGTTTCTGGGTAGAACCTGGGCAGGCGTCAGTACTCCACGTCTCAAATCGGTGACTGTGATGAAGCTTACCCCTGGGTCGGAGACGGACGCATGGAGGAAGGACGACATGCAGATAAAGAAGACATAAGCGAAGGTGATAGGGATGGCTGGCGATATGTTGTCCCATATCCAGGGTGCGGAGAAAATGAAGAACAGAACGGCGGGGACGATGACGAGGGATCCCGTCGCAATGTTCACGGGCTTGTGCCGGGTGTTCTGGAGCCGGCCTCCAAGGCAGAAAACTGTATTGCCTTGAAAGTACTCGTAGTTGTGGCCCGATGTCGACTTCTTGTTCTCCGTGGGTGGTATCTTTCCATCCGCGGGACTGGGCGGCAGCTGAGGGGACGAGGCGAGTGATTCTAGCTTCTCGCCGCCTTGAATTTCTCGGTTTTCGCTGCCGGATTCCATGCGCGGTAAGAGGAAACTGGAGCGCATAGAACGCGGGGTACGGACGGGGGTTGGGACGTTGGCGCCAGCTTTGTTGTAAGTCTTGCTCATGTCCAGAGTGAGGTTTCTCGCGGCGTCCGGTTTCCGCTGCAGGGGACGGACGCTATCCGTGAGGCTGGCTGTTGCGTGGTGGCCATGGGTAGGACTTGTGGTGGCGGTTATGCGGTCGAAGGTTTCCTGCTCGGTAAACTCTGTGCCTCTGGAAGGCGGCGGCCGCATCTCTCCTCATTGCCAGGGCTACCGCCAACTCGAGCGACTGGATTCGAAACTACACTGTCTCGGTTAGGCTCTCCAGCGTCGTCGTATGGGCCGATTTGCCGATTCATAGTCGTCGGTCGTGTGATCCCTCGTTGAGCCTGGAGCTTCTGCGAGCTCATGGGCCGAAAGAAGGCATGGGATGTAAGAGTAGGGACGTGGCTCCTGCTTGTCGAACTGGCCGGCCTAGCTCCCAAGGACGAACTTCCGATGCTTCCAGCGACACTCCCCCGCTTGCCTGACAATCCGCGACGGAGAGAGGAACCTTGGGCCCATGGGCTCCTCTGCGAAACGCCCGTCCTTGCAGTTCCCGGACGCGATGTGGCCTCGGAATATAGAGCGCTCCTTCGATGGCTACCGGCGCCGCGTTGTGCCTCGGACTCGGCTCCGTCTTCGGTCATAATATCGGTCATACGAGAGGATATGATGCTTGGAGGGCCACCACGCTCGGATCGGGGGAACTGGGGAAAGCTGTCATCGTTGTTCATGGTGGGAGAGAGAGCCCGTGGCGCTCCCTCTCCAGGCACCATCATACCGTCGGTTCTTGAGGGTTCTCAGGGTCGGCGTGTGAGCGCTTTCGAGAGTTAATCGGTCGTTCGCGGCGACATCGCTGATCGTGAAGAATCGGCCTGGAAGGATTCTGGCGGAACAGAAGGGCGTAGTTCAATGCGACAGGCAAGCAATCGATATTTTGCTTGTGTACGTTGAATCAAGAGGTCTGGGCGCGTCACACAACTTGACGCCGGGGGTCGTTGGAAGCGCTCCACTGAGAGGAGAGAGGGTTGGCGATGCGAAACTGCGAATGGGAGCAGCTTCAAGTCGGGTCAACTAAAGAAGGAAGGTAATGGTCGGAGCAAACAGATAAAAGGGGAGAAGAAAGGCAGGCGACAGAGAAAAGGGAGGAAGGGAGTGTCTAGAAATCGTGAACCTGAGGCGAGGGGGTGGTTTGACAAAGGCCCAAGCGAATGGGATTTCGTTCCATCATCATCGCGAGGGAGCAGGCTGGGGCTTGGCTTTTTGCTTTTTCGCCCACTGGGAGCATCGACACATCGCACAGGCCATCTTACCCTGAGCGCGATGGGGTATCAGCCGTGCTGAATGCAAGCAAATGCCGTTATATCCTGAGTTTACATACCTGCATGAACGAGGTAATTAACACAATCTCTGTTATGGGTGTCTTAAGAACATGGAAGCAAAGACCCCAGGCTCCTTTTGCTGCTTCAAAGCCTCTTATGTGCAAAATCTCGAAAAGCGGAGGGACCCTTGCTTTGACCTCATGTGCTTGGTCTGTGTCGCTGCATGACGCAAGGAGGCCCAAGCTGCTGCTGGAAGCAACCAAGCTTAACCGAGGAGCTGGCACAGTCGGCAGCTGCCAACAGCGGGCAGGAGCTCCAAGCTCGCTGCCTTACGTAATGTCAGTTGCCAAGCATTGGAGCTCGGGATTTGACGAAATCGAAATCGTATGAGCACATCCAAGCCTGCAATACAGCCAACCGCCGAGCTCCTCGTCCGATTCCCGACAGCAATTCCACCTCCCCACCGCCGAACCTCGACAGAAAACCAGCAGCAATGGCTTCCATCATCGCGCGCCGTGCTTTCAGCACCACCGCCCGCGCCTGGCGACCGGCGAGGAGGCCCTCAAGACCGAGTCCAAGAAGAACCCCGAGATCATGGTGCGTCAAATTCCCACGCCGACACCCGGTGCTCCGCCGCGCCGCCTCGCCAGGCGGGCAATGCGACCCGAGGAGATACGATTATGCGGCAGCTTTTGAGGAGGATTCAGGCTGACTGGGAGCTTGCGCGTATAGATTCTCGGCGGTGTCATGGTGTGCGCTCTTGCCGGTGCCGGTTTCTACTTCGGTCAGCCATCCCGCCCTCCGGCTCTGCCCGCCAGGCTACAATCCGCCTCCTGACGATGCTAACTCATATATCTTGCCCGCAGGCCGCTCCCCGACCAAATCCACCTCCGAGAGCCCCGTCCCTCTTGCCGAGCACAGCATGCCGTGGGAGACTGGCTCGACTCAGGGCAAGTACCAGTACCACCCCGGTGGTGACGCCAGCGCCCCCCCCAAGGACGCCCCAGCGCTGTCATGTCGTCGTCGTGCCCGACGTCAACCTCCCCAAGGTACGGCCTCCGTGTGTGTATGATGAATAGCGAGGTTGGGGAAAGCTGACTCCTTTCTGCAGAGACTCCACGACAAGTACAACAAGTGGGGCAAAGAGGGCTACTAGACATCTTTTTTCTTGGCTTCAGAAGAGGGGCACAGGTTGCTGCAGCCTCCGTGGTGCGGCGCATTTGGGGCAGGGCGTCGATTGTAAATAGGTCTGGGAGAATGAAGGGGGTGTTTGCCAGATTCAGGGGCGGCCCGAATCGAGCATGTATGAGTTTTGGAATTTGTGCCTTGAGCCTCTTGTCCATGCTTCGATGGTGTCTGATCCCGGGAGTCAAGAGCAAACTCCCCTGGCCCTCGCTCCGTCTGCCTTGCTTATTTGTACGCCGTTGCGATGCCCTGTCGTGCCCCCAAACATCGGCGTCATATCGTTAGATCTCTGATTGTGACCATGTCCAACCTCTTCGGCGGCCGCAGTCTTCGTCTCCGCGAAACGCCTTGACATAACGCAAGACGAAGAAATGAATTCATAATATTAAACCACAGGAAGTATCTAGCTATCTCGCGCCCAACGCCAAATAATGCAGTGCAATCGCCGGCCAACGATAATCCAGCCAACGCCAATGTCACCTCCGTCTCGGTTTGCTGTACCATCGACGAATTGGTGCAACGGCTTGTTCCCGGTCCAACCAGAATTAGTTATGTCTCGCTGCGGCCGCAGCGAACGTTCTTGCTGCAGGCGCTCGAGTTCCTCCAGGGTCAAGCCGCTCTGCTCCAGCTTGTTTGCTTTCTTCTCACGGCCCTGGTGTCACAAGTTAGCAACACTATCGGAAAGAGAGATCGCGGATCTTCCTGCCTTCTGGACTTCCTTGTGCTCGGCAGCAGCGTCGAGCACTGCCGGCACATAATCAGGAAAACCAAGTTGGTCAAGCGCTTTTATGATGTGGTCGCAAGCGATTGTCTTCTTGGCCTCCTTCTCCGAAATCTCGTGGCCTCGGAACTGATGAGTGTGATGAACTCGACGCAGCACTCGATAAGCACATCGCGGGCTTCCTTAGAAAAGGCGATGCCGGACGATCCAGCGAGGATTTCGCCCACTATTTTCTGAACGGTGGCTTATGAAGAGTCAGCAACTGATCACCCACTGCACACAGGGCGGCAGGAGGTTACGCTGCAGGATGGCGGCCGCAGAAAGATGTCGGGACTCATGACCCATCCCCCATCCGAAACAAGGCATAGTTGAGAAGCGAGAAGACTCCGAGCGGCTTTCCCATGCAATGAGGCTGTGTAGGGGCTGCAAAATAAATGGCAGCTAAAACAGCTTACTGCCGAGATAGCCCCAGCAACCAACGACTGCAGCTCTTTCCGGGGCAGCTCGGGATACGGGATAAGGGAATGAAGTACTAACCCTTCGGCAAGGAGAGGTCGTCATTGCCTAGTCAAAGTCAGCACTCCCGATCAAAACCACATCTTGTATGAAGGGAGACTAGGAGATAAAAGTACTTGGGTGCCCGGCATCGACTCGCAGCCAATAGTGCTCTGAGTTCGCAAGATGTGCGCCCATTTTTTATGATCTGGGCGTGATATGTTGCGAAAGGTGGCTCAGGACGGCTGGATGTGAGAAACTTGGAAGCGCTTTGGCATGCCTCAAGTCTCTTGGAAGACTTAAGATTCCAGAAGTCCAAGCTCGATGGAACGACACCATCACCTAGCCAAAGTTGGTAATGGGTATATCGGAGCCATCGGGTCGCAATTCACTTGAATGCGCGGCCACACAACCATTGAGACTTACAACGGGCCATTCATACAGATGAGCCGCAATATTATGAATAGGAAAGACAATAAAATGAAAACTGCCACGTACCTCCAAACTCATGGTCCGACATTGCGGTGTCTGAATAAGAAAGTGGCCGACTCCAGAGGGATGAGGCAGCAACCAATAACTTGCGACTTGGACAAAGGCGAGCAAATGTGAGAGCTTATGAATGGATCAAACTGAAAGCGAGATACTGCAAGGACTGATGACTTTCGATGTCGTTGGCGGATGGACAAACATGGTCATGAGTCGGGGAGCCGAGGGAGCTCCCCTGCCCTGGAGTTGGTGAGCAGCATTTATACCTGCCTGGCCTCAAATCAGTGGTTGCTGATGTGCCAATGCCAGCCCGTGGCCACGCTGGGCTTTGTCCTCCCCACGTGTGGCTGAGTGCCCCTCCTCTCGCACGAGCCACATTTCAACTTCCCAGGACCCGCTATCAGAAAAAATTTCCCCCCAGACCCACTTCAAACTCTCCTGAGAGTTCTTCCGGCACCGACATCAGAAATTCGACGTTGCATGAAAAGAGGCGCGTCAAGCAAAACTTCCACAAGTTCTCTTCTTCCATCCCAAAAACAAATTATCCAACCGCGTGTGGTTGATTGTGGCAGTGGGTGCGAAACCAATATGCGCTCATCGTAAGGTAAGCCGATCTGAATCCTCACTCCTTTCCCCAAAACCTCAAAATGATGAACAACTCGTGTCGCCCCAATCATACCAAACCATGGTGATTGACACCGTCACGCCAAACGACATCTCTGATTTCCCCTACAAGTCCAATCTTGGGAGCATTTACTTCGCCTTGTGCTCATCAGCAAAGCTGACATTGCTGCATAGTACGACACCCGTTAGAATCTTTCCATCACTCCACGACATGATGCTCAAAATATGTACTATTTCCAATTCCGATAATTCATGATGGAAACTTATCGCCTGATCCGCTTGACACGTCGGAGAGAGAAGACAATGGGCTGGTGGAGGAGGATGCTGACGTCTGCGGCAGTGGGCACGCTGGTTCCGAACAGTCGTCCGGTTGAGACAGACAATGGTGGGTGCCTGTTTTTGATACTGAAGCAGCATGTGCATCACATGATGAACAACTTTATATTCCATGCTAATACTGAATTTCTTGTGTGGAGAAAAATAAAGCGATCTTTTACCTCTGATCCCCTCTTTATCAGTCATTTCCATTGCCATTCCTGGCCTGTTCATTGCTGACCAGCGATTCAGAGTCAGATGTTTCCTCGCAGTCACTGGCGATACTCGGTCATTTCCGGTGCATCCCATCTCCCCAGCGTTAGCGGCATGATTTCGGCATGGCTGCACCGACGACTTACTTGAAGTACTTGCCAGAAAGCTCTGGTCTGGCGTCCACGGAGAGCTTCGCGATGACTCCGCCGGATTGCTCAGGCTTAACCAGTCTACCCTCCTCGAAATCCGATTTGAAGGTGTCATAGTCCTTCTTCGACATGGCGGTCCCCTTCTCACGGAGCTCTTTCTGCATGTCAGTATCAACACGGCCGGGACTGATTGCCACTGCGGTGATCTCCGGCTCCTCAACGGCAACGTGCCGCGCAAGCGAGTTCAGGGCGGCCTTTGAAGATCCGTACGCTCCCCAGGCGGTATAGGCGCTCGTTGCCGCACCGGATGAGACGAAAATGACCCGACCCCTCGCCCTCCGGAGGTGTGGAATCGTCTCTTTGACCTTGCAGAACATCAGTACTGGTACAGTTTCTGGTACCTGGTCAGGGTTGTGATCGACTCACCAGCGCAAGTGCGCTGAAGATTAGCGTCGTAGAGTTTCTTCCATTCCTCGATCGAGGCATCCTCGATGCGAGTCATGGGCGATAATACACCATGGTTGACCACAACGCCGTCTATTTTGCCGAAATCAAGATGGCAAGCTCCTTGACTCTCCATGCCGTCTTCAGCCTTATCAGCGAAAGTTTTGTTCCCGACCTTGACGTCATACAACAGTGGCAGATGGCGCTACTCACATCGGCAACGGTCATGTCAGCCGCGAGGTGCGCGACTTGATCAGGATAGCGCTCCTTGAGCTTTTCCAGCTGCTCCGCTGATCTGGAGACGAGGACCACCTTGTGGGACGCCGCCAAGAGCCACTCAGTCACAGCAAGACCGATGCCGCGGCTTGCGCCGGTGACAATAACCACTTTCGATTCCATCTTCTTGACTGCGGAGCTGAGTTTTCAAGTGAAGCTGGTCGCTTGGCAGGATCCTGCTGTGATGGTTGCAGAGTGGTTCCAGCTTTCCAGCTTTCTGGTCCAAGAATTTTGGGAACCCCTCCATGTGGGGAGCGGGGAGGGGTATCTGTTAGCTCAAGGGCGTCCTTCTTCAATTGCTCCATAGCATTGATCCCCAGATGCCGTGTCTCCATCATCCATATCCGTTCGAGCGGATGCCCCTGAGGGGGTGGAGGAACTGGGGACTTGGTTGTCGCCTTGCTATATGAAGCTGTTCTCCCTCCTTCGGGTGGTCCATTGCCCCTCTTTTCATCATTCACCAACACCCCTTCATCCCAAGTCCTAGGCCGAACATATTTGTTTCGTGATGTCTTCTCCTCAAACAGTTATCCTCGGCGCGGGTATCATCGGTGTCTCCACCGCCTACTACCTCTCCCAGCACCAGGACCCGTCGAGCATACATCTGGTCGAGCCGTCACCGGAGCTCTTCTCCTCGGCATCCGGGTACGCAGGCGGCTTCCTTGCCAAAGACTGGTTCGGCCCCTCGCTCGCCGCCCTCGGCGCCCTGAGCTTCGATGAGCACCGTCGGCTCGCGGAGGAGTATGGCGGCAAAGAGAAATGGGGTTATTCGCCTGCGACATGCGTCAGTTACGCCGCGTCCGCTGCCGCGCGCGACTCTCAGAAGCGTGGAGACGATTGGCTTCGGGACGGCACCAGCCGGGCAGATGCGGCCCCTGTGGTTTTGGATGCTCTCTCCGGAAAGACACCGAGCTGGCTGCGGAGACTCGACGGCGATCACATCGAGCTGATCAGCGACGAGGGAACCACGGCTCAGGTGGATCCCCTTCTGCTGTGCCAGTTTCTCCTGCAGGAGAGCACCAAGCGCGGCGTGAAGCTGCATCATCCCGCCAAGCCGGTCTCCGTGAGCACCGCTGAGAAGGGCGAGCTGGTTGGCGTGCGCATCGTCGACAGCAAGTCGTCCGCAGAAATAGAGCTGCCCTGCTCCCGGCTCATCCTCAGCGCGGGGTCCTGGACGGGTCAAGTTTCCAGACGCTGTTCCCGAAATCGCAGCTTGAGGTTCCCATCCGAAGCCTGGCTGGCCATTCGCTCGTTCTGAAGTCACCGCGCTGGCATGCCGGGCTGGAAAGCAACGGTTGCCATGCCATCTTCACCACGCACAACGAGGGATTCTGCCCGGAGATGTTCTCTCGCCTCGGAGGTCACATCTACTTTGCCGGGCTGAACTCGTCGACGCTGCCGCTGCCAGACGCGGCGGCGGGCAAGGCGGCCACGTATAGCGACAGCGTTGCCCAGCTGCGGAAAGCGGCGAGGGAGGTACTCGGGACGGGCGCCGAGGCAGAGGATGATTTGGAGGTCGTCCGGGAGGGACTGTGCTTCCGGCCTGTCACGTCGTGGGGCACACCCATTGTCTCCCGCATCCGGGACCAGGATCTTGGTGCCGGCACGGCGACGAAGCCGGGCGGCGAGGGCGGGGTGTTTGTTGCTGCGGGCCACGGGCCGTGGGGCATCGCCATGAGTCTTGGCACGGGAATGGTGCTGGCCGAGATGGTGCAGGGACGGAAGCTCAGCGCAGACATCGGAGGGTTGGCGTTCGACGCGGACAAGGCAAGGCTATACGCAAACTGAGCGCTGCCAGAGCTGTTTCCGTTGCCGAATTGCGGTCCTCAGTATCTCCCCGCCCTTTCCCTCGACATAGGGATTCGTCTCATGTCATGTTAGTTCACGGACTGGGCCGTCTGCTATTTCCACCTCATTACAGATATTTGCCTGCGGAGATCAGCCTCGGAAACGCGGGAGCGGACGTTCTTGAGCATGTCTCCTGTTGTCATGGAAGCCACCTTTCCAGCGGTTGCCAGTAGTAGTTGATCCAATACATCGGGTCTCCAATTCAAAAATCAACCAGCTGATTCATGCACATCGCACTTTGTGAGCTTCATTCCCATGAATACGATATAAGTCGTGTGTTTTCCTATTGACAGGACCTCAGAGAAGCTTTCATCTGTCTTCTGGGGATTGCTTCGTTCCTGCACTCATTCACCAGGTCCCTGTTGGACGGGAGTGGTCCATCCAATTTGGGCCCCCCGCCCAGCTGTAATCCCTGCAGCAATCACGGCAGGGACAGCCCGAGTTCGAGAGCACTCTCGGGCGGAAGTGGCCGCAAGCCAATCATAAAGCCGTTCTTGCCGCCCAGCCTGTGGAGAGACCCATGTCACTGTCCTGAGGATTTCCACACCCCTTTCTCCCCACTCATTGTCACTCGATCCCCATTCGTCGAGCTGCAACTCTATCGTCACCCCAATCGTCGAACGCGATTCGATGCCGGTTTGCTGCCCCCCAAGATCACAATGTGAGCTTTTGCATGAATCTTCAGGGCGGCGGGCAGCGGTTACTCGTGCGGGGATTACTGTGCTATGCAATTCCAGTTCGCGTGGTCACATTCGACGGCGACCGCGCAGTGACATCCTGGTCTCTCTCTCTCTCGATCAATGGATCGCGGCATTCCCACTGGATCGAGTCAAGCGGGCCACCAACTTGGCAATGTACATGTACAGGGGCATGTTCTTGCACAGTGGACTGCGCCGGGGTGACTCGTGGGGAGGTTGATGCTCTTGAGGTGGGCGACTGCGAATCAAGTTACTCCCTCCCACACTCTGCGAGTTTTCTCTCGCTCCTGGCCAGGACTTCTCAAAACTCGCCGTCACAGCGTCCGTCTCCATGTGCGCACGTTGAGCGCTGCGCGTGATTCCCGCCGCTTGTGTTACAACGGCTGAGATGCCCTGCTGCCGCGAGCATTGCTTGCAGATCTTCACGGAACAAATGCAGACGAGGCCAACTCTGCACACCCCACCCACCTCCCTTCCCGGATCTTGCCTCACCTCCCCGAGCCTGCAAGGCCCGAGGCCTAGCGTCCGCTGGTGCAGGTCTGCCGAGTCTCCCGATCAGGCTTGCGGAGTTATCGACACTACTGTGTGATACCTTTGCAGCCGTGCAGCGCGGGTGTCCAATATTAAAGCCTCTTCAACCGCTGTCACTTGGCGTCCGCCGCTCACACAACATCTTCGTCCTGGTTCCGGCCGGCACAGCGCAAGGGCAGACTTTCGTCCGGGCTTGAGTGGCCCTCGTCACACAAGCTCAACTGTGATTGCGCTGAGAAAATCTTTGGCCGTGACAGAACAGCAAGTCTCCCTCCGCCTTTACGGGAGAAGCTTAGCTCGAACTCGGGTGAGCCAGGCCAAGCGTGGCTCAACTCCGACCGTCTGGGGAGACACACATACACTGAGACGCCGGGGTGGGATATTTCTGCGCCCGTCTCCGCCGTGCCGCCGGCTCATCCGTCCGATTGCATCTCTCCGGTCGCGGCCGTCTTTCAGTCCCTCGCCCCCTCGATGGCCGCCATTTTCAGCCTCGACGTCCAATAATAATAGTACCGAGAGTTGCCTTCATCTGCAATCCCGTTCGGGCAGGCGTCGACGCGAGTATTCACAACATTCGGACTCGCTGCCCGTTTCGTCAGCATCACGGTGGAGGGGGTAGCAAGGAGTCCTGGAGCCCGGGTGGGACGATCTCATCAAAACTCGGGTTCTTGGATGCCACGTCAACGACGATGGCTTCATACATTCAACCAGCGCTGCGAAGCGCTACCGATGCTTCTTCTCGGGCCCTCAGCGAGCTCGCCAAAAGAATCAACATCCTACTCGAACCGAACAGCCCTGCCGGTCTAGTACAGGCGCTCACCGTGGATCCGTGGTCGCAGTCCGGAAAGTATGGGCTGGGCTGGACGTATTTCGCCATTGCGCTCGGGGGTCTGGCCGTGTTCATGAGGGTATGGCACTATTGGCAGGACAAGATCCGCCAGGCCATCTACAAGCAGGAAATGGAGCAGCATTTCCAGACTCTGTATTCGCTGGATCCAGAGTGGGATAGGTCGGCAGCCCTGGCGACGGGCGTCACGGCATCCGAATCGAGGCGGCATTTCTTTCCGGAGGAGTCGCAGGTCGTCCAAGACAAGAATTTCAAGCCCAAGGCGCATTTCTCGTCGGTTGGCTTCGTCAACGACACGTTGGCCCTGTTTCGATGGGTCTTTTACCGCCCGATCCCGGACATCGTGTGGAGGAAACACCGGTTCACCTTCTCGTCACTCGCCGTGTTGGGCTGCGTCTTTATCGCCCTGTCATTCGTGACGGTGTACTGCTTCCTGCAGCAACCGCTCTACTGGCAGAGCATTCGGTTTGGCTCACCACCGCTGGCCATCCGTTCCGGCATGATGGCCGTCGCCATGACGCCCTGGATCTTCGCCACGAGCGCTAAGGCGAACATACTCACGTTGATTACCGGCATCGGCCCCGAGCGGCTCAACGTGTTTCACCGCTGGCTCGGCTACCTGTGCCTCTTCCTCTCATTGATACACACAATTCCCTTCTACATCCAGCCGGTCTGGGAGGACGGGGGCATGGAGGTTTTTAATGTGCTCTTCCCTCCTGGAAGCGGCATCATCTATGGATCCGGAATCGCCTGCCTCGTTCCGCTGTGCTGGCTCTGCGTGGCCTCGCTACCCGTCATCCGCAGAAAAGCGTACGAACTCTTCTCGCTGCTGCATGCCCCAGTTGGCTATATCTTCCTCGGCGTGCTCTTCTGGCACACCAAGAACTTCCTCATGTCGTGGGGATACCTGTTTGCCTGCGTCGGCATCATCGCCCTCTGCAACATCCTGCGCATCTTCAAGCTGAACTGGGCTCGGCCATGGCGCATGTCGTGGCTCGTTGGCGACGAGGCCGCCATCAACATCATGTCGGAGAATGCCATCAAGATCACCATCCCGACCCAGATGCGATGGAAGCCGGGCCAGTACGTCTACCTGCGGATGCCGGGTATCTCGCTGTTTGAGAATCACCCATTTACCATCTCGTCGCTCTGCAGCGAGGATTTCCCATCCGAGTACGGCGAGGAGTTCAGGGACTGCGTGCTCGTCTTTCGGCCTTATGGCGGATTCACACGCAAGGTGCTCGAGGCAGCCATCGACAAAGGCCCCTTCCACACATATCGCGCCTTTCTCGATGGCCCCTACGGGGGATGCGCCGAGAGTTGGCCGCGTTCGACACCTGCATTCTGATTGCTGGCGGGAGCGGCATCACGTCGCTGATGTCCCAGCTGTTGAACCTGATCAAGCGCATGCGGGATGGGAAGGCCATCACGAAGAAGATCGTGGTCGTGTGGGCGCTCAAGCGGCTAGAGGCCATGGACTGGTTCCGAGAGGAGCTTCGCATCTGCCGCGAAGCAGCGCCGCCAGAGAGCGTGACCTGCAAGTTCTTTGTTACGGCAGCGGTGAGGCAAAAGACCAACCCTGCCGCCCATCACGGCCGTGCACCCAGGCCCCTGAGCAACATGTTCCACGACAAACTGGATGGTTTCGTCGCTGGCATCGCGAGCAAGCGCAACAGCGCCCTGATCATGGCCGAGGCGCAGGGCGACCCGGACAAGGAGCGTGAATTGCGCCGCGAGGATGAAGATCGGATTACGGCCTTGCCGCAGCAGAAGTATCTCCAACCTCACACCTTCCCTCCCCCACCTCCGCCCGGGCCGCCTCCAAACACGAGCGGGCTCACACCAGCCGAGGAGACTCTACGCAAGCTCGAAGGCCGAAACAGCGAGTCCAAGACCATCGACACAACCACCGACGGCAAACCCAGCATTACCAGCCCAAAGCAGAATGATGGCGAATTCCACTTCCGCCCCTTGGGTCCGCGCGGCGAGGACACCCCCCACTTCAACTACGCCCCACCCGCGGGACGACAACGCTACAGCCAGATCATCGCCGAGGCTGACCCCCGCCTGAGCCAAGCAGCCGACGAGGGCCACGCGCCGCCAGGCGGCGACGCCAAAATCCCCGATCAGCAACAAGACGGCGCGGGTTGCAACAACACCAGCGCCGCACCCGCGGCTCCCGCCGTCCACCCACCCGAGCTCGCCCACCTCCGCACCGACGTAGGCAGCTTCTCGCGACCGCGGCCAACCAGCACCTTCGGCCCGCCGTCGGGATTCGAGTTCGGCTTCCCCGCGACGCCGACCGAGTTCCAGCGGTCGTTGATGCGGTTTGCGTTTCCCGTCCCGCACGAGATCGATGGCGGGTGGAGCGTGGAGTATGGCCGGCCCGACCTGGGCTACATGCTGAAAGAATGGGCCACCGGAGGCCCCGACGGACGGGGCATTCTGGGGAGGAGGACTGCGGTATTTGTATGCGGCCCGCCGGCGATGCGGGTTGGCGTGGCGAATACGGTGGCCAGGTTGCAGGCGGAGATTTGGGGGGATGAGATGCTGGAGGAGATCTTTTTGCATACGGAGAAACTATGCGCTGTGATGCGGAGGGTTTGGTTCGTGAGAGGAGAGGGAGGGGGTTGGGCATCGGGTGTATGCTGTTTGAGGAGGCAAGTTATGGAGCGGGGGTCAGCCCCGTGACATTCCAGTGTCCAAGGGGACGAAAAGGGGTATTGGTAGGGGACGGATGGCGTTTGGCGAGATACCACATTGTACTACCCGGCTGGGATACCACTGCTTTCTCGGGCGAGCCGGCGACTTTGGTGCACGCGCGCTTCGCTCTGCTTTCTGTTGTTTACTATTACGTTTGATGAGGCTCAGCTGCAGGCCATGAACTGGCCTCGTTCCTTTGTCTAGGATTTTTCTCACACTCTCGACGGCTCGTTTTACCTAATGGACATTTTCAGAGACTCGTGTCATCGGGCTTCTGCTGTTTGCTGTGCAGTTCCAGGGAACCCTGTGCTCTGGTCCGCTTAGAAGCAGCAACATCGACAACACCCAGCACATACGACCAAGAGTTATGGAAGGCTCAGGATCCCGGCCGCTCTCCCCTAACAAACTAGCAACCGCGCTATTTCGTCTAGAGGGTAAGGCAAAACGTCGCAAAACAGCTCATGCCAACCCGTGCCATGTTAGGGCTGCGCAGCGATTGCGGACCCCCCTTGGGGGCCTGCGCCTTAAGTTCCAAGCAACGCCGCAAATTGTACAGGGACATTTTGATACGGTTCTCGGCCCGAGAACAACGAGGTGCCAAGCCGGGTACGCCTCGGAGCCGGCGTGGTTGATTGCGCCAAGTCTTGGTCAAGAACGCGTTCCCACTCGTTCTCACAACTACTACCCTTGGGTCTCTCGGCGAGTTTTCGAATTCCCTGCCATTCCCTCAGCTCGAACTTCCTCATGTGTCAATGTGTCAAGGTTGATCATCCAACGCCAAATCCAGCATTCGATATATCAATGCAGTGCAACTGAGATACATGGAAGATCCTGGATGCTGCATGCAGGGCTGGTCCGAGGCCTCATAGCCCTGTCCGGGAGGGAAGGGCACTGGTTCTTGTCCTCGACAATCTCACCTCCCACTTTCATGGCCCTGGGCGCTTCCTGTCAGGTCGCTGAAGTCGTACATGATGTCCGGAGCGCGACCGGCTCACAAAGTTGGACTGAGGGCAAGGCAGGGGGTTATGTTAACCGGAGGCTGATTAACCCAGACTTCAGACTGACGGGGTGGTAGTGAAGCTGTCCCTGACATGCAAGGATGGACAACAAAACGAGGACCGTGCGATCCACACCGGCTCGGCTGGTCTGCAAACAAGCCTTGTGTACCGACCTCTGCAGGTTCCGTTGAGGGATGCCTTGCATTGCCGTGGGAAATCTCCGATGCTTAGCAGGAGCAAGGGGGGGAGTATTTTGCCTACTGATGCTGTCTGGCAATACGTGACGAATAACTACCTCCGGGATGTCAGACTGACCAGAAACCGACCTAATGATCGCAGACGTGCAACAGACTGACTACACACTGTTGTCCGGGGCATAACCATTCATTACGGTATTGCCAGTGCAGGGCATAACTGTCTAGTACACCAGTGAGGCTGTCAGGTCTGTTGTCAGTAGGGCAGAGAATCCCCCTTTCCTCCGCTAGGTATTTCACAAGGAAAAGTCAGGAACAGTCAAGACAGCCTCAACCGAAATCACTTCCAACCTCGGGGTTGCGAATGATAGGGGCGGGAGGAACAAGGAATCGCTCTGTGCTACCACCCCGTCTCGGTCTATCTCCGGTCCGACTCAAACCCACATCTCCTTGTCGTCTTCTGGGCCATCGAGCTCCTTCTAATGGAGATTACGATGGATCGTTGTCCATCTCGTTCAGAATGACTCTTCTTTCTCTACGGTAGCGGGGAATTCGGCCGAGAGCAAACTCACTCCACAACACCGGGGCTTTGTTGGAGCAGTGGAGAGCGGATGGGCTGACGGCAATCCTGCGGCATCCTCCAGGTCCCTCAAACCTGGGCCCCACTGGCAACTCTGATGCTTGGGAGGTCGAAGATCCCCAAAGTTGGGGTCCTTTCTCGCACGTACCGGCACCTTTTCGTCTGTGGTGTCACCGCAGCAGCAGCTGATGCCGGTCTGTGGCGGATGGCCACCGCCCTGGATTATCGGACTTGTAGCCTTGTCGGTTCTCGTCTCCCAGAGCTCAAAACTCAAAGTTGTCACCTCTCTCAACCAAGGCTACGCCGTCAACCTGATTGGCACTTCCGCTCGCCTCCTCCCGGCAACTTGGGCGCCATGCTCCCGCAAGCTCAATGTGAGCTTGGCGCGTGGCACTGGGGTGGGTGTAACACGGCCGTACCGATCGGGAAATGTCGTGGCGGCGGCGTACCAGTCCCAGGATCAGTTGCGAAGAAACGTGAGGGCCATGAGAAGAAGCCAGCATGGGAGCCGGCGCACTAGCAGACCGTCAGAGTTGGGGAAACAAGCATACCAAAAAGCCACATCAGACGCCATGCGTGCGGCTGCCGCTGCTCAGGCAAGACGCTCCCATTGTGTAATGGGCAGAGGACGGTCAGGCGAAGAGAGAACCATGGAGGTTGTGCAACAGAGCCCATTGTTTCTCGGGTCGCGCCTACCGGGACGCTTCCGTTTCGATGAAAGTGACGGTTGAGACATGGACGGGCAAGGGACCTCTCGGTCATGATCCCTGCCATTTTGGCCTCCTCCTAGGTGTGTCGCTCTCTTCCACACGTGAACGGTCAGAAGTCTGTACCTATCACGCAGTACAGGTTCTGCCGCCTTGCTCAGAGGGCTCACCGACATCTTTCGGGGCCAAGGCTTGGTCTTCACGTTGACATGTATCTCAGAGCGTCTCCGGGTTGCCGAGGTGCATTCAGGTCATTCGCTCATAGAGCCTGAGCGCCAAACAATCCGACACTCTGGCTTGATATCAAGAAGTTGGGAGGAAGCGATCAATTAACCGCGTGTGCAGGCATCCAATCCCGCCTGCTGGAAGGAAGCCACCCGGCCTGCTGTGTTTGCTTTTAGTCTCTTGACCCCCAAAGGGGGAAACACGAAAGGGCGCCTTCCCTTCCCCGGTCGATTACACAGCAGCAACCAATTTCTGCGAGCTGCTGCTCCTTCCCTGCGCGAGGTGTCTGAATCTAAAATACTTTAGAGGTATTTCCCCTCGACTTCATCCGCTCCATCCTCGTACAAAGCAGAGACTTACGGCCGTGCAGAGGAAAACAGCAGCTGGAGAAGTTCCAATGACGATGCTTCAATCTGGCCATTCCTCCGCCAAGGAGCCCAATATTTCTGAGTCTGAAAAGGCTCAGAATGGCGCTTGGGACCTCAGCACCAGAATGGCTGGAGACCTCGGTTCGCAGGAAAGCGGCGAGTCGGAGGGAAGCCACCAGCCCAAGGTTCAGACTCCGAGAAAATCATTACCACGTACAGGTCGGCTGACGATTTGTCTTCGTCCAGAGCAACTTCCACAAATGGATCGCCTTGACGGCGCTGGCCGGCATGTGGTCGAATGCGCAGGCCCCGCTGTACCTGTATGGTAAGGCCCCCTCCTGTTCGCCATTGCGCAATGGTTATTGCGTTTCCATCCGGAGGCTGACTTTGATCCAGCCGGCGCACCTGTCTACGTCTATGGAGAGCTGGGCGGTACTGAGTACTGGGTGTGGTACATCACTGGGAACCTGCTCGCCACGGCCGCCATCTCGCCCTTCGTCGGTGCCCTCTCGGACTCAAGGGCCGTCGCTGGTCGCATCGTCGGACATCTCATCATCATCCTTGGGCAAGTCATCTGTGGCACTGCGCAGAACATGCCCATGTTCATCGGTGAGTGTCTTTTCCTGGATGCCTTTGTTGTGTCGCGCAGCTGACACACACAACTCAGCGGGCATGTCTTTGACTGGCATTGGTAGCGGCATCAATGAGCTGACATGCTTGGCCGGCACCGCCGAGCTGGTCCCTATCTCCCGGCGCGGTTACTACGTCGCCGGCATTGTACTGACCATCCTTCCCTTCCTACCCTCCGTCATGTTCGCCCAGCTGATCGCATACCACTCCACCTGGCGGTACATCGCTGTCGTAACGGCGGCTGGACGTTCCTTGGTCTGGTTGTCACGGTCTTCGGCTATTTCCCCCGCCGCGCGCCTGCGCCAAGAGCTGGAAGGAGAGGATGGATCTATTGAAGAGGACCGATTTCCTGGGCGGATTTCTCTCCATCGTCGGGCTTGCTGGCTTCGAGGCTGGGCTTCACGCCGGCGGGTATCAGGTGGGTTTGTAGACCTTCTCTGGTCGAACGGCATAGGGCTGACAAACGTGTGTAGTACCCCTGGAGGAGCGCGCAGACCCTGGTTCCGTTAATCCTCGGCGTCGTCGCCATCTCCCTGTTCGTCATGTGGGAAGGCTGGGGCGCCAAGTACCCCATGGTCCCCCGGAATATGAGCAAGGCCCCCAGGACACTGTGGCTCACCATGGTTATCACCTTTGTCTCGGGGGCGAACTTCTTCTCGGTCCTCCTGGTTTGGCCTCCTGAGGCATACAACGTCTATGGACATGAGTGAGTACCATCCCGCTGCCCAGGTTTGTGTCACAAAATGCTCAGTTCTTCCTAACATTTAAGATGATAGGCCTGTCGGTGTTGGCGTCAGGGTATGCCCTTCGCCTTTGGCGTCTATGCCGGCTGTGTCGTCTCGCTCGTCCTCCTCTCTTTCTTCAAGGGCCACATTAAGTCGCTGATCTTTGGCGCCTCGGCCTTCATGACGGTCGGCTGCGGATGCCTCTCGCTCGCAAGGGTCGACAACATCAATCTGGTCTATCTGATCCTGTTCATCGCAGGCCTCGGTGTCGGCGGTATTACGATCCCGGTCTCCACGGTTGCCTCCATCATCTGCACGGGCGACGTCATTGCCACGGTCACCGCCTTGACCATCTCGATCCGCATCGTCGGTGGCGCGGTCGGCTACGCCGTCTACTTCAACGTGTGGCTCAACAAGCTCATCCCGGAGCTGGGCAAGCTCGTTGCCCCGGCGTGTGCTGGGCTGGGCATCACGAACCGAGCCGAGATTGGCGAGATCATCCACCTGACCAGTGTGTCTCTGATCAAGGAGATCAAGCAACTCCCGGGTGTCACCGACGAGAAGTGGGTAGTGATTGTTGCTGCCGGTCAGCAGGCGTTTGCGAACGCGTACCCGTGGGCGTACTATTGCAGCGTGGCGTTCGGAATGGTTTCGGTCATTGCCAGCTTGTTCCTGGAAGACATCTCACCGTGGATGGATGACACCATCGTGGCCAAGATGCTGTGATTGGATCGAGGAGTGTCGGCCAGCTCCGGAGTTTTTCTGGGTTAGAGGTGGTGGCGGGAATGTGCCAATATATCAAGGGAAGTATATACACGATCTTTGGACAATGGGGCATGCAACATGCGACAGAAACTTCAAGCAACATTCAGTTGTCTGCAAAGGTTGCTATTTAGAAGGCAGGCGGACATTGGGAGCAGTTGCTAAACAATGGCCAGCAGGACAAAAAGCATGTCAGCGGAAGGAGTTTAATGGGCTTGTCATTAGGTGCTTGGCTTTGCTGCAGACGATTCGACCTCAGCTGTGTTTCCAAAGCGTGACATCTATCATACCGTCTCCAAGGTGACAACGAAAACCCCCCCAAATCTCCGAACGCTCATTCCGGAACCTGACCAAACCGGTACTGTGCCCACGCGAAGCTCGCCTCATGCATCGTCCACAGCTGCTTTCCCTCATCATCACCCGCAGCGCCCGCCGCCACGAACACCGGCATGAGATGATCCATCCACGGATGCGCCTGCCTCGCATCCGCCCGCTTCGTCACCGCCGCCATGCGCTCCTGCCACCTTCGGATCCGACTCGACCGCCTCCTTCAGGGCATTGTCAAACGACACCGCATACGGCAGCGGCGTGGGATGCCCACGTGGACCGCATATCCCGCAGGTTGTGCACCGTCATGCCGGTGCCGATAATCACGATGTTCTCCTCCCGGAGGGAGGCCACGGCGCGGCCCAGGGCGTAGTGCGCGTCCGTTCCTCGCTGTTGAACAGCGACACTTGCACCAAGGGCAGTTGAGCGGGTTGGAGTCCGGCGCGAAGGCGACGTTGAAGCCGGAGAAGACCCCGTGGTCCAGGCCCCGCTTGAGGCCCCTTGGCGCGGATGCCGGCGGAGGAGTGGAGGGAGAGGATCTGCGAGGCGAGCGCCGGGGAGCCTTTGCTGGGGAAGGTGGCGCGGTAGAATTCGGGCGGGAACCCGTAGAAGCTGGTTCATGTTAGGGTTTTTAGTTGGGGAGGGATGAAGAACTTGGGTAATTTTTTTTTTTTTTTGTTTTTTGGTTTGGGGGGGGGGGAGAAGGGGGAAGAATATGGAAATGGAAGCATACTCGTAGATGAGATCAGTGTCCTCGGCGTTGTTGAGGTGGATCTCGTTTGGCTCGGCCTGCCAGTGCGCGGAGAAGACTACCACGGCCTTGGGCTTGACCTTCTGGGTGATCTCCTTGCCGATGCGTTGGAGGACTGGGTAGACAGGGTGGGTTGTGTTGTATTGCACGTCGGGCTGGGAGGTGCGTTAGTTCTGGATTGCCAGGGAATGGGTGCGTTGCCCATGGACTTACCCTCCATGAGAGAAGAAGTAGACGGGTGCCTTCGGCATGATTGTGGTTTGCTGTGCTGGCTTTGAGACGGCTGGGTAGTTCTTGAACTTTGTGAGAAAAAGGTTGCGTGCCAGCATAGACGAGGGACTCAAGTGGACAGCCAGAATGACTACGAAAGCAGGAACAAAGAGCAGTACAAGGTGTCTCAGCACCCAGGATCCGAACATGACACACTATGTATTCTCGAGCCAAAATGTTCCTGATCTTTGAGCGAGGGCTTCACTGCCCGAGGTACCGTTCACAGCAAGTGTACATCAACCTAACTGATGTACTTGTTGCAGTGACAAGTACTTGCTGTCCGAGAAGCCAGTTTCGCTCTCGCGCTTCGGCCTCCGATTAGTTCCACATCGTTTGTTTTGGTAAGCATTTACTAATTATTCTAACATCTCGCCAGAACGAATCTCCCCACCTCGGTCACGCAAACCTAACCCTTAATTCGTGTGTTTCGACTCGGTGTCGTATCACATCCCGCTTTTCTCCATTCCGCCGCCCCGCCGAGTCGACATCTCGCCCGTTGCTGACGCTGACATCCCGTAACTTTCCTCCCCGGCCTCAGTCCCCCTGGGCTCCCTTGCGCAGCCATGGCGTCAATTGTGCGGCCTCCTCCGCTCCTGTTCCCGGCCACAGCCAGGCACACGGCCACGGTGATCTTTATTCACGGATTGGGAGACTCCGGCAAGGGATGGGCTGGGGCCGTCGAGAACTGGCGCCGTCGGCAGCGCCTCGACGAGGTCAAGTTCATTCTTCCCAATGCCCCGTCGATCCCCATCACCTGCAACTGGGGTATGATAATACCTGGGTGGTATGATATCGTGAGTGTGACGCTGTATCTCTTCGACTTTCATCATCTTTTCTTTGCTGACAGAACCCAGCATACCATTGATGGCAACGCCGAGTCACTCCGCCGCAATGAAGACGAGGCTGGCATCCTACTCAGCCAAGCCTATTTTCACGATCTGATCCAGAAAGAGATCGACTCCGGCATTCCCGCCGACCGGATCGTGATTGGCGGTTTCAGCCAGGGCGGCGCCATGAGCATCTTCAGCGGGCTCACGGCCAAGGTGAAGCTGGCTGGCATCGTGGCGCTCTCGTCGTACCTCCTGTTGAGCCTCAAGTTTGCCGAGCTTGTGCCCAAGCCAGAGTTCAACAAGCAGACGCCCATTTTCATGGCCCACGGCGACTCTGACCCGGTGGTCAACACCGAGCTGGGGAAGAAGTCATATGATCTGCTGAAGAGCATGGGGTACAACGCGACGTTGAAGATCTACGAGTGAGTCAACCACGGGGAAACCCATGTTTTCTGGTGCTGGCTGACTGGCTGCTCTAGGGACATGGGACACTCGGCCTGCTTGGAGGAGCTGGACGACGTAGAGGCCTTCTTGAGGGAGAGGCTGCCGGCGTTGGGGGATAAGGACGCCAAGTCCGAACTTTAAGGTCTTTCTTTATGGTATGACTCGGAGGGACGGCTCTCGAGGTTACTTTGCACTTGGCGGGGCGATCCGGGCGTTTACGATAGACTATTGATACCTGGTATTCGCGCTTTGCGATTCATGGAGCTCTTCAATTTTTCCTCTCTGAGGACGGTGGATTGACCACTAGTATACAGATCTACAATAAGAGGCCTTCCTATTATTCTTTGGAATCAAAGGTAACGAGAAAGAAGACAACCCAACAATCTCAGTCTCATCATTCCTCTCTGCCTCCTGGGAGCTGCCTGAAGCTCAACCCTCCAGATATGGTCTGTGCCCGCTTACCTTATCTAATCAGACTCCCTGCTGTTGCCAGCTTGGCCCTGCTTTTTAGCCTGCTTGCATCAATCACATGGGGACCATTGCCTTGTCACGTTGCCTTGTCACAGCCAAGATGCGAAAATCCAAGGCTTCTCCGACCACTCTGCCAAGCGGGATAGTATACAGTTGCGAGCTCTGTTGTCTTCTTATTTGACTCTGTGCCGTTTTTGTGATTTATCCGACACCTCGTCTTTGGATCAAGATCATTGTGGAGATCTACCGTTAGCTCCGACGCCGACCGACTCGCCGCCATTTCAAGTAAACAAAGCTCCCCGAATCTGCGACCAAGCCATCCTCCCCCACGCAACTCTTTCCCACAACACAGCAACAGATCGTGGCAGCCATGGCGGCCGACCGCCCTCTCTCGCCTACTCCCTCTCAACTGCCCCCCATCCCAGCGAGCCCGACCTACTCGTACGCCTCGACCGCAAACCCCCTGTCGCAGTACAACCTGCCCCTCCCGCCACCGCCCCGCCCATCCACGCCGTCCTAACCAAAGCCGACCTCGAAAAGTCGCAAACCGCCTACGCCGACCTTCTCGCCAGCGCGAAGGCCTACCGCCTCGCACTCGCCTCCCTCTCCACCGCCGCCTCGGCCTTCGGCTCCGCGCTCGAATCATGCGCCCGCCTCAAGGAAGCGCGCGCCGACGCCCTCGTCGGCCCCGCCGCCGGCGGCGCCTCGCTCAGCAACAGCTTCACCGCCAAGGCGAGCAGCTGCACGGCCGACACGCTCCTCACCGTCGCGGGGCTGCAGCACCTAGTCGCGAACCACCAGCACATCCTGTCCGAGACGGTGTACCGCGCGTTCGAGGTGCCGCTGCTGCACGAGCTGGACAAGTGGCGCAGCGCGGTGGAGGACGAAGAAGAGGGCTACGCGCGCGCGGTGGCGGAGCAGAGCAGGGAGATTCGGAGGCTGGAGAAGGAGGGGATGAAGCTGCATAAGCAGCGGAGGCGGGACGTGGCCAAGTTCAGGAGCCATCTTGTCGAGTTGACGACGAAGCTGGACGGGCTGACGGTGCTGCATGGGGAGCATGCGAGGACGCTGCTGCGGGAGAGTCAGGAGACAAGTGTCAAGATTGTTGAGGCGAGTTGCAGCCTTGCGAGGGCCGAGGTGGATATCTTTGAGAGCCTGGCGAGGAAAGGATGGACCGGGGGTGGGCTGGAGGAAGTGCTTGAGAGGGGGGTCGATTTGTTTGCCGCAGAGATGGATCCGTCTGATGGGTCAGGGAAGGGAGGTGGTGTGGATGGGGGTGCTGGGGTAGGCTCAGGCGAAGGGACGAAGTTGTTCAGCATCCTGCCGCCCAAGAGTATTCTCGCGGACACGTCCGGAACGGATACGTTGCGTGCGGGGAAGGATACGCGGTCGGATAGTCTGTTGGTGGACACAGATCGGTACCAGAGCCTCGCTGGCGCGATATCAAGGGAGAGGGACCGTGATACGGACAGTGTCTTTTCCGACTTTAACCGGTCAAGGAACGTGCGGCCATTCTCACCGCAGCCGCAGCCGCTGAGACTGAATCCAGAGCATCTGCTGGGGAGCCTGGAGAACGGCACCGACAATCCAACATCGAACAGGAGCCCAGGAGGGAGCGATGACCATGATGCTACTACAAGAGAGCGCGACGATGGATGCGCTATTGACGATGATCATGAGGACGACGAAGAGGCCCATCCCTGGCGCAACGAGGGGTTTACGGCGGGAGATTTCATCAGACGATGAAGAGCAAGACAAGGCCGGCACAAACCTCGGGAGTTCGCAACAACGGGAGAGGACTGGGCGTTTCAGACACCAATACATGAGCATGTTGGGATATCGGGAAGTTGGTGGAGTTGGATCATATACCCGCGTTTTCTGTTGTTCTCTGACGACAGGATGCATGAAAGATGGAAGCTATTGTAATTCCATGGTGCGAAGACATATGATATTGAACAATCTATCCCGCCAGGGACTACTGATACCTCACGTACGCCATGAAAACGCCATGAAATGCCTGCAACCAGCCTGCCAGAACCCATGAGATTGGTACGTCGCTTCTGGGAAGAGAAACCATCATTACTACATACAAAGGCGTCAGGCAGCAGTCCAACACCTTCCTTCAGTCGTCCTTGTCAGCATCCCGGATCTCTCCTCCGAAAAGCCCCAGCAGGAAGTCCAGCCACCACATCAACTTCCAGTACAGACTTGCCTTGTTCCAGTCAAACTCGCCAAGTTCGGTGCGCGGAACTTCGCTCCCGATCATGGCGCCATTGAACCACCTGAGGAATGGAATATGGTTGGCGACGCGCTGGGTGAATGACGGGGCAGGCAGCAGGGCTTGTTCCATGGGAAGAAGCTTAGCCTTCCGCACAGTGGGGATGACCCTGCAGAACTCGTCATTTGCGGGCGTCGCAGACGCAACCTCGGCGCCGCTTGCTCCAGTGACTGCCCGCCCGTTCACTGTGCTCGAAGAGGCGGTGG